>JAYESA010000040.1:0-162500 GCA_036927795.1 Iris macrosiphon | reverse complement strand
GATATCACTCGCGCATCTCGGCCTCTCGCTCACAGGTACTCTCTCCTGGAGAGTGATGCCTCCACGCGACGCACACAAAGGAATCGTCTGGTTCCTCAATAGCTTCTCTCTCTGATCCAGAATCTTTACTGGCTGTTTGGATAGCTAAAAGTAGGACCCACCTCTATCTCATAGTGATCCAACACATGACTGGGATCTGCCATGTATTGTCTCAGTTATTACACGTGAAACACGTTGTGCACTCCCTCCAATACAGGTGGTAAGTCTAGTCTGTATACAATTGCATCGACCATCACAAGAATACTGAAAGGTTCGATGAATCGCGGATTAAGCTTGCCGCCTCCACCGAAACAAATCGTGCCATGTGTCGGAGAAATCCTCAAGAAAACCAGACCACCAACCTAGCAAAAAACATAACCTTAGCACTCTAACAACAATAATCAAACACAAGAAAAATAAAACTAAGGCTATACCTCAAACTCCAAAGGTCTTCGGTGGCTATCGGCCCAATGCCGCTGCTTGTCCTGCGCCACCCAAAGTCTGTCTCTAATAAGCTTCACCTTCTATGCTGCATCCACTACCATCTCTGGTCCCAATAAAGCTTTGTCACCAATATCATCCCAAGACAACGGAGTGGGCATCTTCGTCCATACAACGTCTCGAATGGTGATATCTCAATGTTGGCTTGGTAGCTATTATTGTATGAAAACTCTACCAAGTGAAGGTGATCCTCCAAAGAACCTCCAAGATCGAAAACACAGGTGCGTAGCATGTCCTCGAGAGTCTGAATAGTCCTTTTCGACTGTCCGTCCATCTGAGGGTGATAAGCGGTACTGAATTTGAGCTGAGTATCCAAGCTTGCCTGCAAACTCCTCCAGAAATATGACATAAAGCGACTATCTCAATCCGAGATTATACTTACTGGAACACCGTACAATCTGACAATCTTATGCACATACATATTTATAAGTCTCTTCGTAGATGTACCCACTTTAAATGGCAAAAAGTGGGCTAATTTGGTCCACCTGTCCATGATGACCCAAATTACATCTTTGCTACCTGGAGAATACGGAATTCCTGATACAAAATCCTTAGTCACATGTTTCTATTTCTACTCCAGAATAGGTAAAGGCTGAAGCAATCCTCCTAGCCTCTGTCTCTCTGCCTTGACCTGCTGGCAAACTAAGCATCTGGACACGAAGCTAGCTACCTCCCACTTCATACCATACCACCATATATGCTCTTTCATGTCTCTATATATCTTGTTGGCACTTAGATGCATAGAGTATTGAGAACGATGTACCTTCTACAGAATCTCCTCGCGCAATGCTCCTCTTGGTACACATAACCTAGTACCGTGTCGCAATGATCCATCATCTGCGACGATAAAGTCCTTTGCCAACCCAACCTGAACCTATTCTCTGATGCTCCTCAGAGACTCATCCTCATACTGTCCGGCTCTGACCCGGTCCATCATCTCCGATTGCACCTGAAGTCCCCACATCTGTGCTGCGACTCCAGGAACTAGTACCTTAATGCCCAAACTGTCAAGATCTGCCAATAAATGTCTGTCTCTAGTTAAGAACATAGCCATGGGATACCTGCTCAAATCTTTCGCGACTACGTTAGCATTTTCTGGATGGTACTGCAAGGATATGTCAAAGTCTTTCATCATTTTTAACCATCGTTGCTTCCTTATGTTGAGCTCTTTCTGTATAAACACATACTTTAACCTCTTATGGTTTGTGAAGATCTCTACTCTCTCTCCCTATAAATAGTGTTTTCATAATTTGAGAGCAAAGATAACCACTGCCAACTCTAAATTATGGGTAGGGTAGTTCTTCTCATGCGGATATAATTGCCTGGAAGCATAGGCAATCACCTTCCCGTGCTGCTATAACACACAATCCAAACTCTTCCCTGATGCATCACTATAAATAAAAAATTCTCTTGCTCCTGATGGTAGTGTCAAGATGGGAGCTATAGTCAATCTTCTCTTCAGATCCTCAAATGCTGACTAATAATCCTCAGTCCAGACAAATTCTATGTCCTTCCTGGTCAGCCTTGTCATCGGCTCTGCAAGTCTGGAAAAGTCCTGAACAAACCTCCGGTAGTAGCCTGCTAATCTAAGGAAGCTCCTGATCTCTACTACTGAACTCGGGGTAGACCACGATTCAACTACGAAAATCTTCTTCGAGTCTACCAAGATTCCATCTCCTGTAATAATATGCCCAAGGAATTCAACCTTATCAAGGAAGAATTCACACTTTGATAACTTGTCATACAACTTCTCCTTCCTGAAGGTATCCAAAACAATCCTCAAGTGTTGTTCATACTTTTCTAGGGTCTTCAAAATTATCAGAATATCATTAATAAAGACTATAATAAACTAGTCCAGGTACTGATGAAATATCTTGTTCATCAGGTTCATGAACACTGTCGGGGCATTGGTCAACCCAAACGGCATCACCAAGAACTCGAACTGTCCATAACGAGTCCTGAAAGCTGTCTTCAGGATGTTTTCCCTCTTCACTTTCACCTGGTGGTACCCTGACCTCAATTCTATCTTTGAGAATACCTTCTCTCCGCTCAACTGGTCAAATAAGTCATCAATCCGTGACAACGGATATTTGTTCTTGATAGTAAGATTATTAAGTGTCCTGTGGTCGATACACATACGTACCGACCCATCCTTTTTTGGTATAAAAAGTATTGGAGCATCCCATGGTGATGAACTGGAATAGATAAAGCCCTTGTCTTACAACTCAGCCACCTGCTTCTTCAACACTGCCAGTTCGCTGTTGTTTCCTCTATAGACGTGCTGAGATATCGGCTCTGCGCCTGGCACAAAATTTATAGAGAATTCTATATCTCTATCCGACGGCAACCCCGACAACTCTTCTGAAAAGACATCCAAGAACTCCACAATCAACGGATGTGGTGGCTCCTGCTCTTATACCAAATCTCCACAGAAATCGCTTTTGCTCAACTCTGCTCCTCGGACGAACTCGAAGTCCGGCTCTCCTAGCGTCTAAAATAAAACTCTGCCTCTATGATAATCGATACTAGCGTGATGTCTACTTAACCAATCTATTTCGAGTATTATATCATAAATCAAAAGTGGCATTACAAGTAAACATACGCTCAGCTTACGGTCTCCCAAATAAACTCTCTGGTTCTTGCAAACATCACTAACTAGGATAATGACACCCACGATCATGATCTTGCAAGTCCGCGCCAATGGTTCAGACTCAAGATGATGCCTCAAAGAAAAAGATACAGATACAAAGCTATGAGAAGCACCAAAATTGAATAAAACAAGAGCTGAAAATGAATCAAGATAAACTGAACCTGAGATGACATCGCCAACCGGCTTCTCCTCCTCGACAGACAAGGCAAAATGTTGCCCCTGTCATTGTGCTCCTCTCTGCTACTGATGCTGGGCAAACTGCTCCTACTGCGGAGGAAGAGGTCCTCTCTGCTGGCCCGCAGGTGGTCTAGCGGGTGCCCTCTGTGCCTGTCCTCCACCCTGAGTTGGACGAGCTGGGACCTTAGGACAAGCCCGCAACTGATAATCTTTCGAACCACAGAATAAGCATTGGCCTAGCCTCATCCTTCATGCGTCCCATCCATGTCCTTGCTTCTTACAAAAAGTGCAAGGAATTGCTGCCCTCTGGATCTGATGCATCTGCTGCGCCGATGCTCTAGGTGGCCCGTGATAATGCTTCCTTTGGTACTGGTAAGGCCTCTGATGCTTCTGTTGGAAGTGAGGCCTCTTTGCTGGACCCGTGTTGTTGCTAGATCCTCCGGTATCCTTCAGCCTCTTACAGCCAAGCTCTAAGTCATCCTCCGTTCTCTGCGCCTGCCTAAGTATCTCCTCGAAAGTGGCAGTAGGATCCCCGTTGGTGTGGGGTTTGACCTCCCGGTTCAGGCCCTTCCTGAACTTCCTTGCTCTGCCTCTAGGGATCTAACACTCCACAAAGTGACCTAAACGATAATACTCTGCCGCATACTCGTCCACTGACATACCTCCCTGGACGAGGTACTGGAATTGGCTCTCCAAGGATGTAAGAGCCACGTCTGGGAAGAACTTCTTCTTGAAAAGCTCTTTGAAGGCTTTTCAAGAGAGTCCTGGTACTGTAATCCTTGGGTCTGTCCGAAACCATGCCAAAGTAATATCGAACATCATACAACCCGCTATCTTTATCTGTAGCATCTCTGGAATCTGCGCCAATCGCAGGTTTCACTCGAAGTCCTTAATCCATTCATCCACATAAAGGATCCCCTCTATGCCTCTGGAGTCCTTCAGACCCATCCTCTTAAAGTCTATGATGGTACCCGGTCTCGGCTGATGCAGAATAAACTGAGGTGGTACCGTATGTGGCTGGACTGTAGTAGCTCTTTCAACTGCTGTAAGTGCGATCTGGTGAGCATTCGCCATGCTCTATCATAGGACCTCTGACTGTCGCTGCTGCACCTTTATCATCTTTTGGAAGAGCAAAAATATCTACGTCTGATCAACTACTGGTGGTGGAGGTAGAAGATCCTTGGAAACTGTCTGCCCTCTCCTCGGTACTGAGGTAGAGCACCTCCGAAAGATGCTGCCGATATGCCCACCTGGACCGGTGAAGCTGACCTCCTGAATATAGGTGCTGGACCATCGTCTGAGGGTGCTGCCTTCAAGGGTGATGAAGTTACTGATCGTATTATCGTGGCACCTGATCGTTGGGAACGCGTCTTCGGCAGAATCATGAAAATAGATTAAAATACGGAATCAATATTGAATATGATATGATATCATGAAAGGACATAACTTTATTCAAAGTAAAGCAATATTCAATAGATAAGGATTCATAAAATAGATTTAGAAATTTTTTTAGGTGTGATTGAGTAAACTCCCAGCCTAAATCTATTTTCTAAACCAGGCTAGTAGCAGTACTCTAGACGAGCACAACTTTAATATCTATCTAGACCTGCATGGGCCACCACTAAAAATGTGTCACGACCCGCACCCGGATATTTGGGCACGAGTACGTGGTTAGGTCCAGCCTGTAACCTCCGACTTCCAGTTTCAGAAAAATTTAGATTTTTAATTTATTTTAAATACCAAGTTTTAAAAATATTTTCTCCCTGAAATTTGTAGTATTAGATTTTTGAGCAATGTTTGATTTTAGAAGGTAATTTAAAATCTTGTATGAAAATCATTTTTCTAAATGTCGATTTATTATAAAATAAATAGATAAATAATGATGTAAATATAATACTATAGCTTCGAATATTTTTAGCTTGAAATCATAAAATTATTTGATTAATAAAAATTATTGAAGGACTAGTTGTTCATAATAAATTTTTATATCCATTTTTGGAATAGTAAATAAATGAATTTCATATTTTCTAGGGTTTTCAAATATGGGTTTGTTTAGTAGCTAATTTAATCAGTTAGCCTTGGAAGCCCTTAAAAATATTTTTCTTAAATTATAATATTTTCTATTAATTTTATAAGGTTACCGTCCTCCAATTTCACCCTCATTCCCACATGAATTTATTCATGTATGATCTTGGGCCATTTGTTATTTGGGCCAACCCTCACCCTTTATCCCACACCCTCTCTCCCTATTTAAGTCCCTCATCACAACTCCCTAGAAACCCTAGCTAGCCCTCACAAATCCCCACAAAGCCAAAGCCAAAGCCACCACCATTTTTGTGTGCTAGTGTCCGTGTGTCCAGCATCACCGTGTCAGCCGTGATGGCCTCGGGTCCGACCCCGGGTGTCCCACCGTATCCATTCATTTCCTGTGTCCAGATTTATAATATTACAACCAGATTTCCGTGTCCGACATACCCGGACACCACCCCCACACCACAGTACATTCAAACCCCTGTGTCCAATACCCGGACACGTCCACAGTACAGCGAACCCGCCGTGTCCAGCCCCGGACATGACCCCGACACCTCCACAGACACCCAAACCCTAAACCTACCCTAGATCTGATCCGCCGCCGGCGACTGAGATCTTCTTCTTGGCGTCGAGCACCTGTGGCCGACGAGACGAGTAGATCCGCCGCCGCCCTCGAGTCCCGCCGTCGCCGACGACTGGGACTTCCTCCTTGAGCCGGGCACCCGCCGCTGAGTCGAGTTTCCGCCACCGAGTCGAGTTTCCACCGCCGCTCTTGAGTTCCACTCGCCACCACCTCTGATCCGTCGAGCCGTGGCCGCCTCCGTCGAGCCGAGCTTCGCCGCCGCTTTCCTCACCGGAGCCGACCATCGCCGCCGATCTGGCTTAGATCCAGCCGTCGTCGAGGACCGCTGCTGCCGCCCGAGACGATCGCCGAGTTCGACGCCCTGCCCCGGCGAGACTCCTCCGCCGACGGCGGAAGACCCCATCGTGAGTTCCCTCTCTGTTTTCCCTCTTTCTTTGGTTCTGTTCACTGTATTAGTAATTATAAGGGTAGTTAATTAGCATATGTAATTAGTTAGTATATATAATTAGTTTAATATATATAATCAGTTTAGTATATATAATTAGTTAGTAATTTTATATAATTAGTTTAGTAATATTTAATTTGTTTAGTTTTTAATTAATTTAGTTATATAATTAGATCAGTTAATTATTTATTAATCAGTAGTTATTTGTAATCAGTTAGTAATTTTAATCAATTAGTTAATTTCTAATTAGTTTAGTAAATAAAATATAATTAGTTTTATTGTTTTTAAATGTATGAATTTAGTTATTCAGTATGTGTAAATTTAGTTATGTATTATATATAAGGGTTTTTGATTATGAAAATTAGTATATATATATATATATAACCGTATTTTGGCATAAATATGTATATGTAGATTTATATTTTCGTATTGGTATATGTATGTATTTAAAATATGAATAGGTATATTATTTATTTTTATTAATAAAATTGTATAATTAAGTATGTATAATTAGTTGTATATGTATGTATATTGGGTATTTTATATGGTATAAAAAAATTAATTTGGTGAATTAATATTAGTATGTTAAGATTGATTTTGACAATATGTATAGGTATATTCTAAAATGTACTTTTGCACATATATGATATATACATATTTTAGTATATAAAATGTAATAGTATACGTATTATTTTGGTATAAAAATATAATGTTTAGTATATGTATATATTGTATATATATATGTACTTAATATATTTTCAAATATGTATAATTAGTATAAATGTATATATATATCTTGTACAGACAATTAATGTATTGTATATGTATTTAATGTGATGTACTAGTATTAGTATATATTTTAATAATAACATTGACAATATACATATATATATTTTAAAATGTATTTTAGCATATGTATGAGTATACATATATAATGTTCAACTAGTATAAATCAAATATGTATTTAAAGGATATATATATATATATATATTGTAAATACATTTAAATTGGTGCATGAATATATATTGTAAGTATTAATGATAATTAATAATATATGTATTTATATACGTATCCCTACTAGATGACCCTAGTTGACTAGTGCCATACCTGGCAGAGCCCTGAGTTTATGTATTTGTGATGTGTTAGTGTAGCACCTGATGCAAATGTTGTATTGATATATTTTAGGACTGTTGCATCCTCCAGACGATACTCTGGGACAAGACATTGGTTTTACCAGCTAAGGACCCGAGGCGAGTACATTCTCTGATTAGTTTCTAATTTATGATATCTTCTATGTTCACTGTATCTAGTGTAGATATCCATGTTCTTGACACATTGGTTACACGGATTGGTATACACGGATCTCGTCATGAGATGTTATTCCTTTTTCATGGTGTAGCTTGTACAAGACTTGTTTTCCTTGTTATCTTGTGCATGTACAGACACTGATTCCCGGGGAGATTTGCTACCTTCCTGGGGAATCCCGTGCCATAGCGTACCATGATTGGATCTACTATACCAGTCGGGGGTGGGGAGTATTTTAGTGTAGATATGTGATCATACCTAACTTTTCATGCATCATAGCTCACCCCATATCTCACGTCGGGTGCGGCCTGACCATCTCAGTGCCTCATAGCTGTTACGTGTGATTAGCCTGACCTCTACATGCATCATAGCTAACCAACGGTTAGCCTGACCTTCGTGAATCATAGCTAATCACATGTAACCAGCCTGATCAAGTTCCCAAGCCGATCACATGTTAAAGCTAGTACTCACACACTTAATCATAGGTTTCTTGCTCATTGATATATTGTTTCTTTTCCTGCATTTACTTACAGTATTTCCAGTATTTCTCTCATTGTACATTTCTCGTACCTATACATGCATCTGGTATGTTTCCATCTAGAACTGCTACATAGTTTATGTCATTTATATAGAACTGCTAATTAGAGATGTACTTTGCTCCTTCCTGACTGGAAAATATTTTTCCAGACTGTGACCTTAGTAGACTGGTTTCTGACACACTTGGGGAATTGGATGTTACTGATTGCAGGTATGATTATGTTGTCATTAGACTTGTATTCTTTTATTTCTTTATTTCCTATCGTGCTGTAGTTGTGATTGAGTATTTCTAGATTTATTTTATGATATCCACGTCTCCTTATGGAGTTGGATACTAGCGTGAGATTGTTTAGATAGTACTTGACCTAGACAGCGTTCTACCGCCGATGCTGCGGCGTAGGCTGGACGTACCCACGCTCTCGTGCCCCTAAACCGGGTGCGGGTCGTGACACGTTTTTAGTGGTGGCCCATGCAGGTCAGACTTCGCTAGTTGTGCGATATCGTAGTAGTGCGACGTCCTAGTTGTACTACTACGTACCTGCTATAGAATATAGGACATAGGATGCTAGGATGAGAGAGGATACTCAATCACAAACTCTTGAGAGATTCCTGGGGCGACCCCTTGAGAATCTTGTTATAATTTCTAATTTAAATCTTTTTCCTTGGTTCCGTCCGCTCTCGCTTGTTGTTACTGAACTTGATTCTGGTTGAGCAGTTATTAAATTAAATTCTTGGCATCATTGTTGAGTTTGATTCTTGTTGACCAGTTGTTAACTTAAATTCTTGGTATCGTTGTTGAGTTGATTTCAAATTGAGATGAATTTTTACGGACTAGAATTTATGGTATCATCTGATGACATATATTGATGAGGACAGTGAGGAAGGTAAAACGTCTACTTTGGTTATGGAACCTAGAATTTATCGCAGCCATATTAGCTGTCGTAACGAGAACGTTGGAACCTAACTTGGATGTACATACTTTAGTTATGAGATTTAGAGTTTCTCGCAGCCATACCGGTTGGCGTGGCGAGTATTCTAGATGACATGATTATAGGGTTGTATACCTTAGTTACGAAACCTGTCGTTTATCGCATCTATGCTTACTGGCGTGGCAAGGATTCTAAGTGTCATGATTTTGGATAGACGTGTATGATTATCAGGTTGTATCTTAAATTAGTTCTTAAAATATCATCTCAAGACTTATCTATTTCTGTTATTTTAGGACTTTGTTCCACCGCTTCTTTCTTTACTAGCAGTAAAGATACCTTCTGTCCTCAATTCAGTCTTTGAGCTCCTATCCCTTGAGGATTTCTTGTTAAGTATGATAATTAGTGGCTTGTAATTTTGTTTGTGTCTTGTATTAGTATTGACTGTGTTGCTAGTGAGTTGTAAGTGTTTCTTAGTTGGACATGTGAGCAGTAGGCTTTAATCTAGAGTTAGCCCTTAGCATAGTACCTTGTACCAATGATTCTAGGAGTAGTGTCATTAGAGAGTGAGAGTTAAGGAGAGTATAGAGTATCAGTGATAGTTCTCAGAGTTAGTATCAGAGCCAATTACCCATCCTGGATAATCATGATTATGTAATTGAGTGATCTATGTAAACGATTAAGTATCCGGGAATTGTGTTAAGGATTTATGGAGCATGATGTCCAATTTGATGATTGATATCGGAAATGTTAAAGGTAAAGAAATGTATATGTATAAAGGGTTTAATGAGATGTCATAAGTAGAGAAATATCAAGATTAGTAATGGAAGTTGTGAAGCGTATCACGGATTAGTTTAATAGGCTTTAAAGGATTAAAGGAAATACATATACAACCATCGAGATAAGGAACCATACACATACCCATGAGAGTAAAGAAACATGAGTGTTATAGAGGATACAGGTGATCATGAGTTCTAATGAGCTTGATGAGATAATCCATTAATGCAGCTAGTGATATAATACCAAGAGTGCTAATAATTCTATATCGAGGATTAGTCGAGAATAACGTTAATAACAGTAAGCACTCTGTGTGATGATAATTAAATGATATACCAGTTGACATAAATTGAAATCATAAAAGAAAATACAGGTGATGATAACTTTGATCATTGGAGGTAATAGTACAAGTGATTCAGGCAGTACAATTTTAGTACAAAATTATAGACACTAGATGCATTGAGTGCACCTTGAGTATTAGAGACCGAGAGCACTGATATGTACCTTTGTGGAGTTATAAATTAAAAAGGTGGAAATAAAATTTTATTTTAGAATAATTGAGGAGTTGAGATTACGTCATTAAATTTTGAGGATTTCAAATATTGATTCAATAAAAATGGTCAAGGCTACAAAGAATTTTAGAAGTGATTAAAATTTTATTCGATGTTGAGTATCTGACTTTGAGGAGGCATATGCATTTATTTTAATTTGATCGAGAAGTTAAACCTTGATAATTATTTTTGAGAATTAAATTTATGGTAAATGAGAAATATTAATATTAATATATGAGTAGATGATATACATATGTAAGGATCTGATAACTTGAGCAGGATTGAGATGGCACCGCAGACTGATTTGGGTGTCCATTTAAAGTTGTATTGGAAAGAGCAGTATTTAGTACGGTGTTGCACTTGACGTGTATTGAGTGATAAGAACGACTAGTATGAACAATTGTAGTAGGAACGGGAACTGACAAGGGGTATGGTACTAAAGAAATAGAGGTATCAAACTTAGATGCATTATTGAACCATGGTTATATTAGAGGTTCTTGGTATCAGATTTTGGTATTAATAGACATGTGTGTGCAATATGGATATATTCATGGATCTTGTGGATAAATGACTAGTTGATATGGGTACCAGTGTACCAGAAATAAGAATTTGTTAGTGAGTATGCTAGAGTTAAGTGTTTGTTAGAGATAGTAGATACTACAAGCAAAATGTTAGCATGTTCTTTCTTCCCTCCTAATGTTTCTTTTTCCGTCTTTCGATTGATTGATTTCCTTAGTGTTGTAGTTCATATGCATGATTTTCTTGTTAGAATATAACTAGTAGTACACCCTAACAGAGACTGGAATACCATGACAAAAGATACATGACCTATATATTTTTCTTAAATTGCATGGCTGTAGGAAAAGTTTTCTTAAACCATGATCATTGGGGTTTTGACCATAGCAAAGATCTATGACGAGGTTATGACTGACAAAAATAGACAAGATGACTAAATTATGGATGAGCATTAATTTAAATAAAGAATTTAGGGGTTATTATAACGGAGTTGATGGATCATTGATTTATGAAAATCGAGGTATGATTGAAATTCGAGGACAAACATTAACTTAAAGGGAGAATTAAGAAATTCACAAAGCCAAAAATTTGAGGATTATAAATTTTAAGGAGGTCTTGGTATGATTGAATTGATTATTAAAAATTTGAGAAATTTGAGAGATTATCATTTTATCTAATTGATTGCAAGATAGAAATTTTATATATTATAAATGCTGCATTGAAGATTCTGGAAGCATCGCATCGTTGAGTATTGAGGAAAAGAAAATCAGGAAATAAAATCGTAAATGGAATAGTGTCGAATTAAATTCTTGGGACGAGGAGTTAGATTGGAATAAGCATCAATTGAATTTGAGTTAGAGGAGTAAGATGATTGATGAGTGTTTAAAATTTAAATTTTTGGGATACAGATTTTTAAACTTTATAAATATACATTGATTGGATTTCAATTGGAGGATTGGATATTAAATCCTTGGGTATTTAGATGCGAACTTAAAATTTTTGGAGGAGATTATGACAAAGGGGATTTGATTTTTTTAAATTTGAAGATTTTTCAGGAATATGATATTGTATAATTTTTGAAAGGTTGTGAAATAATATTATAAAATTACTTCATGATTATGGTTTAAGATTTAAATTTTGATAGAAATAATATGGTGAATAAAGGCAATTATTGAGGATCCAAATTTCGAGAACGAAATTTTTCTAAGGTGGGTAGACTTGTAACCTCCGACTTCCAGTTTCAGAAAAATTTAGATTTTTAATTTATTTTAAATACCAAGTTTTAAAAATATTTTCTCCCTGAAATTTGTAGTATTAGATTTTTGAGCAATGTTTGATTTTAGAAGGTAATTTAAAATCTTGTATGAAAATTATTTTTCTAAATGCCGATTTTTTATAAAATAAATAGATAAATAATGATGTAAATATAATACTATAGCTTCGAATATTTTTGGCTTGAAATCATAAAATTATTTGTTTAATAAAAATTATTGAAGGACTAGTTGTTCATAATAAATTTTTATATCCATTTTTGGAATAGTAAATAAATAAATTTCATATTTTCTAGGGTTTTCAAATATGGGTTTGTTTAGTAGCTAATTTAATCAGTTAGCCTTGGAAGCCCTTAAAAATATTTTTCTTCAATTATAATATTTTCTATTAATTTTATAAGGTTACCGTCCTCCAATTTCATCCTCATTCCCACATGAATTTATTCATGTATGATCTTGGGCTATTTGTTATTTGGGCCAACCCTCACCCTTTATCCCACACCCTCTCTCCCTATTTAAGTCCCTCATCACAACTCCCTAGAAACCCTAGCTAGCCCTCACAAATCCCCACAAAGCCAAAGCCACCACCATTTTTGTGTGCTAGTGTCCGTGTGTCCAGCATCACCGTGTCAGCCGTGATGGCCTCGGGTCCGACCCCGGGTGTCCCACCGTATCCATTCATTTCCTGTGTCCAGATTTACAATATTACAACCAGATTTCCGTGTCCGACACACCCGGACACCACCCCCACACCACAGTACATTCAAACCCCTGTGTCCAACACCCGGACACGTCCACAGTACAGCGAACCCGCCGTGTCCAGCCCCGGACATGACCCCGACACCTCCACAGACACCCAAACCCTAAACCTACCCTAGATCTGATCCGCCGCCGGCGACTGAGATCTTCTCCTTGGCGTCGAGCACCTGTGGCCGACGAGACGAGTAGATCCGCCGCCGCCCTCGAGTCCCGCCGCCGCCGGCGACTGGGACTTCCTCCTTGAGCCGGGCACCCGCCGCTGAGTCGAGTTTCCGCCACCGAGTCGAGTTTCCACCGCCGCTCTTGAGTTCCACTCGCCACCACCTCTGATCCGTCGAGCCGTGGCCGCCTCCGTCGAGCCGAGCTTTGCCGCCGCTTTCCTCACCGGAGCCGACCGTCGCCGCCGATCTGGCTTAGATCCAGCCGTCGTCGAGGACCGCTGCTGCCGCCCGAGACGATCGCCGAGTTCGACGCCCTGCCCCGGCGAGACTCCTCCGCCGACGGCGAAAGACCCCATCGTGAGTTCCCTCTCTGTTTTCCCTCTTTCTTTGGTTCTGTTCACTGTATTAGTAATTATAAGGGTAGTTAATTAGCATATGTAATTAGTTAGTATATATAATTAGTTTAATATATATAATCAGTTTAGTATATATAATTAGTTAGTAATTTTATATAATTAGTTTAGTAATATTTAATTTGTTTAGTTTTTAATTAATTTAGTTATATAATTAGATCAGTTAATTATTTATTAATCAGTAGTTATTTGTAATCAGTTAGTAATTTTAATCAATTAGTTAATTTCTAATTAGTTTAGTAAATAAAATATAATTAGTTTTATTGTTTTTAAATGTATGAATTTAGTTATTCAGTATGTGTAAATTTAGTTATGTATTATATATAAGGGTTTTTGATTATAAAAATTAGTATATATATATATATAACCGTATTTTGGCATAAATATGTATATGTAGATTTATATTTTCGTATTGGTATATGTATGTATTTAAAATATGAATAGGTATATTATTTATTTTTATTAATAAAATTGTATAATTAAGTATGTATAATTAGTTGTATATGTATGTATATTGGGTATTTTATATGGTATAAAAAAATTAATTTGGTGAATTAATATTAGTATGTTAAGAATGATTTTGACAATATGTATAGGTATATTCTAAAATGTACTTTTGCACATATATGATATATACATATTTTAGTATATAAAATGTAATAGTATACGTATTATTTTGGTATGAAAATATAATGTTTAGTGTATGTATATATTGTATATATATATGTACTTAATATATTTTCAAATATGTATAATTAGTATAAATGTATATATATATCTTGTACATACAATTAATGTATTGTATATGTATTTAATGTGATGTACTAGTATTAGTATATATTTTAATAATAACATTGACAATATACATATATATATTTTAAAATGTATTTTAGCATATGTATGAGTATACATATATAATGTTCAACTAGTATAAATCAAATATGTATTTAAAGGATATATATATATATATATATATATATATATATATATATATATATATATTGCAAATACATTTAAATTGGTGCATGAATATATATTGTAAGTATTAATGATAATTAATAATATGTGTATTTATATACGTATCCCTACTAGATGACCCTAGTTGACTAGTGCCATACCTGGCAGAGCCCTGAGTTCATGTATTTGTGATGTGTTAGTGTAGCACCTGATGCAAATGTTGTATTGATATATTTTAGGACTGTTGCATCCTCCAGACGATACTCTGGGACAGGACATTGGTTTTACCAGCTAAGGACCCGAGGCGAGTACATTCTCTGATTAGTTTCTAATTTATGATATCTCCTATGTTCACTGTATCTAGTGTAGATATCCATGTTCTTGACATATTGGTTACACGGATTGGTATACACGGATCTCGTCATGAGATGTTATTCCTTTTTCATGGTGTAGCTTGTACAATACTTGTTTTCCTTGTTATCTTGTGCATGTACAGACACTGATTCCCGGGGAGATTTGCTACCTTCCTGGGGAATCCCGTGCCATAGCGTACCATGATTGGATCTACTATACCAGTCGGGGGTGGGGAGTATTTTAGTGTAGATATGTGATCATACCTAACTTTTCATGCATCATAGCTCACCCCACATCTCACGTCGGGTGCAGCCTGACCATCTCAGTGCCTCATAGCTGTTACGTGTGATTAGCCTGACCTCTACATGCATCATAGCTAACCAACGGTTAGCCTGACCTTCGTGAATCATAGCTAATCACATGTAACCAGCCTGATCAAGTTCCCAAACCGATCACATGTTAAAGCTAGTACTCACACACTTAGTCATAGGTTTTTTGCTCATTGACATATTGTTTCTTTTCCTGCATTTACTTACAGTATTTCCAGTATTTCTCTCATTGTACATTTCTCGTACCTATACATGCATCTGGTATATTTCCATCTAGAACCGCTACATAGTTTATGTCATTTATATAGAACTGCTAATTAGAGATGTACTTTGCTCCTTCCTGACTGGAAAATATTTTTCCAGACTGTGACCTTAGTAGACTGGTTTCCGACACACTTGGGGAATTGGATGTTACTGATTGCAGGTATGATTATGTTGTCATTAGACTTGTATTCTTTTATTTCTTCATTTCCTATCGTGCTGTAGTTGTGATTGAGTATTTCTAGATTTATTTTATGATATCCACGTCTCCTTATGGAGTTGGATACTAGCGTGAGATTGTTTAGATAGTACTTTACCTAGACAGCGTTCTACCGCCGATGCTGCGGCGTAGGCTGGACGTACCCACGCTCTCGTGCCCCTAAACCAGGTGCGGGTCGTGACACAGCCTACGTCACAGAATCGACGGTCGAATGCTATCTTGGTTATTTCTAAGTATCTAACATCTCAACAATATAATATGGTACCTGTCAATCATCTTAACTCCAAATGGAGGAGCAATATGGTATCTCACGAGTATAACTAATCTCAATCACAAAACAAACTAACGAAGAATAATGCACGAATAGAATAGCGAAGGAAGAATAAGAATACAATCCACAATCTGAAATAATATACAAGTTGTGAATCCACTAAAAGAATAGTCTAATACAATCCAATACAATTATAATCTAGACCTCCTCAGGCTCTGCAACTAAGTCCTCCTGGTCAATTGGAGTATCCTCTATAGGTATGTCGTCATGCAGCCCATAGAATGTAGGACACTGCTCTAGAAGCCAGTCATCTGAAAAAATATATCTAGTCAGGATTAGAGCGAAGTACATACCTCTGAAAGCAGTTTTAATAGCATAATCGGGCATATAAACATATATAGAAATAAAATACAAGCTCACTAAACATATGAATGAACAAGATATATAGGTAATGTACGAGAATATAGATCAACAATATAAATATCAAAATATGATGAATAACTGCAATCTAACTAACTAATGTGCCTCAGAATATAAGTTCATTATGTGATCGGGTTGGGTGAACATGATCAGGTAAGATGATTATAAGTGAGGCATGTAACCAGAATGTACACGATGTAACAATGGATCTTTGATCACATAATCAATTCCTACTCTCCCACTCCTAACTAATACCGATGGATCCAATCACGATATGCTACAAACACGAAATATAACCACTGAACACGAGCAGTGGGTGTACACGAATATTATAACCACCGAACATGAGCGGTGGGTGTACACGAATGAGCATACTAAACACGAGCAGTGTGTGAACATGAAATATAATCAATACCCAATATACACGATGAGATATAATGTACAAGAGTACCCGCTGAATACGGTAGGGGATAACATCTTCGGACGGGATCCATATAGTACCAGTCCGTAAAATAACTGTATCGGGATCAAGTATACAATTCTAGAATATGCATTTATACAATATTATGAATTAAAAACTAACTGAGAAATATACTTGCCTGAAGTCCTGAGCAAGGTGTGTATCTCGATGCCCAAGCTTGTGTCACACAGAGCTATATAAGGTACATTATATCAATACAAGGTTCGAAAATAAAAATGAGTAAAGTTGACACAATTATAGGTTAATACGCTATTTCTAGGTCAAAATAATAAAATCTAGGATGCAAGAGTCTAATACTAAGTCACTAAGTCGATACACTATGAAGCTATGCTATACTAGCTAAGCTAAGATACAACAAGGCATTCAAAAAGCCGTATCCTAAGAAACGCAAGTTCATTTATATAAAAATAGTATTTTGGATATATACAAATTAAATATTATAATACTATATCTAAACAAGGAATTTAGGATACCTTGGCCTTGCACCAATGCGTGTCACACCTATCTTTATACCCAAAGCTAATACCTTGGGTATCGGTCCAATACCTTGGTAATATCTTGGTATCCTAAGGTAACCCAAACACTAACATATAACTAATACATATATATAAACCAACTAATACTAACTATATAAACTAACACTATAATGTATCTAACTACTACATAAATACCATACTACATATATTCATAACTAACTACTACTATACAAAGACAACTAATACGAATATATATATATATATATATAGCTAACTAGCTAACTCAACATAAACAAACCCAACTAACATTAAACTGAAACTGACTGAAACCAATCATCTTAAATACTAACTACCCAACTAACATATATACATAATACACATATGCATTTAGCTAACTATATATAAACAAAGTATATCACTAACTACTACAATACCTTAACTAACTAATCCTACTGAAACCTGGAACTAACAACCCAAAACTCAACTAAACAACTAACAAACTAACTAACACCACACTGAAACACAAATACTGAATGCACAGTGGACTGACACTGAATACGCTGCTGAACTCAGCTTCTCATCCTGCTATTGCCTATGCATAACTTGTCCACTGCTCCATGCTATTGCTGCCCGAGTTGCCACTAGTGCTCAGTTTCTTTGAAGACTGCTACTGCTAGCAAGTACTGTTCGACTCTATCCTGTAGCTGTGCACTTTCCTTCTGCAGTCATTGCTCCCTGCACATTTCTGAACTGTGCAGTACAATTGCTGAACTGCAACATCTTCTGTACAGTTTGCACAGCAGCCCGAGCTGCTCTCTCTCTTCTCCAATTACTGTGTGCCTATGCCCCTCAACACTGTCACCCGAGCAGTTGGGTGTGCAAGAGATGCACCTCTTTCCATTTACTGATCTGCCCTAGTACTCATTATTACCTTTCTTCATCTACACACAAACTCACAACCACTCACCCACAAACACACATATACTCAACACAATACAAAGCAAACACAACACTATGTATATATATACATCTCTCTATATACATAAACACAAACACACACACACACATACACACACACACACACACACACACACACACACATATATATATATATATATATATATACTTACACACATATAATCAAACACATAGGTAGATATATATAAGTACATACACACACACACACACACACACACATATATATATATATATATATATATATATACACATACATATGGATATATATATCACTATATACACTTACATACATATATCTATATACAAACACATATATATACCAACACATCTATATACATATACCTATATACACTATTATATGCATATATAAATCAATTAAATATTATATATATTTATAATTACACAAGTACGCATAAGAAAAGAACCAAATATCAAACACGTGGAGTGCACCGCACCTGTATCACACTAATTCTATAAAACATTTGCGATACGGCTCCAACACACAACCAAACACATCTCGAAGGACACGAGCAAGTCTAATACACTAATTATGAATAATACATATAGTAATTAGGATAACTACATGTCCATGTCACAATATGATATGCACAATGTCCCGTGTCAGAAGAAAACCCCCAAAATCAACATGTTTCATCAAATTAACGAGATACGGCCTACACGTACCCAATTGTAGATACGACACTAGTCACAAACAAGCAATCAAATTTCATTTAGATCTATTAGACCCAATTATTACCACTACATGTGCCAATCTTGAAATTTCCCTAAAATTGGCACCAAATTGGATATAACTTCCACCGTAGGTCTCCGATAAACCTAAAACTAATTTCTATAGGTAGCCTATATATATGGGTAGGTTTCTCATGGTTAAATATTATATTTAGAGTCTATTTGAAAGAAAAAACTGAAATGTACCTATGGGAGATGGATTCCTAATGAAAAGTCTCTAAATGCTAAGTAGCTCCTCTCCTTGTCGATCTTGGCCTCTTCCTCCTTGCTCCTTGTGTCCTTCTTGTAGATCCTTGATATAGAAGCCTCAATAAAGAATTAGGAAAGGAATTAGTGAAGAATTGGTGGAGAATTGATGAGGGGAAGAAGGAAATTAGGAGAGGGAAATTATAGATCTAAAGAATTTGGAAATTAAAATGAAATGAGCACTCTCTTTCCTCACTCTATGGCCGGCCATGTAACCCCCCTTCCAAGAAATATGGAATATCTTAAATATCCCTTGGGGCCTCTCATGAAGAATTTAATTAGGGAGGAAAGGTTCTAGTCTAATGGTTTCTCTAATTAATCTAACCTCCTAATCCATGGGCCTAATTCATGGGCTCAAACTAAACTCATCCAAAATATTAGTTCATATATTCTAATAATTTGATTAGGTCAACTACAAAAGTCTAAAATAAATCTAAAACTAGCAAATAATAAATAATATAATAATTAAAGAAATTATGCATGCATAAATATTAAATACAAATAATCCTAAAATTAAAATTACCCTTGTCAATTACTAAACTACCATTGAATGAAAATGTGAGGGTGACAGAAGTCAAGTGACAAACATGAGCTAACACATGCTCGGAGGAAAAATACCTCCAAGGAATATACAAGTATAAGATCTAGTGGGGAATAAAGGAAAACCTACTCAGGTCATCTAGTGCTCCGGGTAGTCACCATCCAACGGAAGGTAAGGGAGATCCTCAGGTTCCGCTACGAGATCTGGCCATGCAAAACCAGTGGGGTCAGACCCCCAATAGAACGTACTATAAAGGAGACCAAAAACTATGAACTAAAACCAATATGCAATACAAAGCTATAATATACTAAGGCAACAAATAACCACCTGAATAGATAAAGTGCACCGAGAAACATGAAAGTAAACTGGTAACATATAAAGTAAAACTGAGCATGTGAACATAAATATGAATCATTTGAAAATATAACATATCATATCAAGTAAACAGGAATTTGTAATTATAGAATCTTGAAACATGGCATAAGCAGGGTATATGTAAGTAAACAATAACTGTAGCAACTGATAAACCGGTAAGCAACAAGAAAATATAGGAACTTCTCGAGATTGGAACTATATCCCTTAAACCAAATAAGGACCGGAGTTATAGATCTTTTTCCGAGTCGAAGCTAGTCCCTGGTTACTTACCAATACATATGACAACACAAGAAAAGAGAGGACACTAAGGAAGCATGAAGTAAATAAAGCACAACCAAGCAAGCACGGCCAAACATGTTCTACGGCTTGCTATCATTATCTAACTAGGGTTATCATAAAATCTAATTACTAACAAATACAATCTTGAGAACCTATCTATTGGTTACATACCCTGCAGACTGTCCAAGATACTCCAAACGCGTAAATAGAAAAAGAAGTATAGCCTATACACAACCCAAAGATGTGCTCATAAGACAAACATCACACAACGGTGAGTCTGCATAATATATGTATATGCATCACTCGACGATGAGCTAGAAATGTGCACCTCACGACAGAGTGCTACAAATCCATAAATAAATACGAAAAACATAGTTGGAGTACTGGGACTGCATGCAACCTAGAGATTCTTCCCTCCCTATGCTCTAATGATTTCAAGCTAGTTGTTAATACTTAATATTTTGTTTAGGATCCTAGGTGTGGCATTTTGCAGGATCGAACCTAGACATGTACTCCTCTCAGAGATATATAAGATTGGACAATGATTTAACAAACACAAGCATAAGACAAAATAAGAATACAATCACCCGGTTGTAGGCATTACTAGCGTGCGCTATAACAAGCCACAATAGGTAATAATACAAAGACGAGAATCATGGGTGCACTATTACTTGCTACTACCTAGCATGTACTGGTCAAGTGCATATAGGGTATAAAATATCCCTAACATACAAGGTCGTCTGGTCATATAATCATGTCAAATGTACCTAGGGTATAAATCATCCCCTACTGATACAAGGGTCTGGTCAAATATAACTATAAATTATCCCCTACTGATACAAGTGTATTGTCAAATGTATCTAGGGTATAAATTATCTCCTACTAATACAAGGGTCTGGTCAGGTAATCAGCTACACTAAGGTCAATTCTAGGCACTGCAGGTCACAAATAATTATGCCAACATTATATGCACATAGGTAGAATGCAAGAAGAACATAGAAAATACGACAAAAAACAAAACATATGAAAAAGAGTACAAAATTGATATATCGTCGATATACTTAATATACCGTCGGTATGACGGCCAAGTCATAGCAGAAATAGTCAGAAAAATAAGGTTAGGCAAATCGGTATACCGTCGGTATACAGTAGTACACCTTCAGTATGCCGACCAAGAACACGATAGCTTTCGGATTCTAATAAATTGGTATACTGTCAGTACAGACCAATACACCGTCGGTATGCCAATTTATATCATAATAGGTTTCTCAATTCTATGTAAGGCTAAAATTGGTATACCAACGGTATACACCAGTATACCATTAATATCCTGGTTCCCGTAGGCAATTCTAGGAAAAGTTCAATGAAAGTCTGGTTCCGGGACCAAAATTACATCCTAAAACTCGGCAAAAACTTGTATATCAAGATGTCAAGACAAAGGGTAGGTCTCATATAGCATATAGACTAAATTTTATGGTAATTACTTCGGTTATCATTTCGGACATCGAGTTTCCTATTAAGTAAATATAAGGGTTTCCACAAGAAAAATTAAAACCAAGCTCAAACCAATTTCAGAAATATGCACATAGTTGAAAATTATGAGAGAAACATATTTAACAAAACAAGTTTCATGAAATTCAAAGTATATAAAATCAAGGAAAATGAAAACTGTAATAAAATAATATTGTTGAATATTTTAGCAAGATGTACTTGCCTAAAGTTGAGCTCCCAGCCTAAACCTTCGATTCTACCACCAAGAGGGGTTCAAAAATTACACTCTTAGGCCTCAAGACCAAGCTCCAAGATCCAACGGAAAGTTGAGAGAAAATAAAGAGAGAGAGAGAGAAAGAAGAAAGAAAGAAAAAAGAGAGAACATGAACGAGTATATATATAAGTCAAAAATTAATCGTGACTGTTGAATCTGCAACGTCAGCGATCCAAGTCACGATTTAAATCAATCTTGTCCACTCAAACAAAACCATATATCCATTAGATAATAGGATACTTCAGGACCATGAAACCAATAGGTAATAGGATACCTTTATACTATTCACAAAAATATCTAAATATTATTTACGAAAATATTAGAAAATATCTCATGAAAATATCCAAAAGTAAATGGGTGACAACCCGAACGGTATACCAGCGGTATGAACCAGTATACCGACGGTATTTTGGTCAGGGGTAAAGTCTCTAACTTAACAAAATTCTAGCCTCTGAGAAATCCAAGAAAACATAATCTACAGTACAAAATATGTATCCGTATACCAATACAGATATTGTGAGGCGAGTCTCACAGGAACCAACACTATACATGACCAATTTGACACTTCTAAACCCATATATATATATATATATTAACCTATATAACATAATCTATATGATTAAATCTATCTAAATTATGCATGTTGAGATTAATACAAACACCTAGTGATCACCAATTCCTATATTAATTTTCAACATAAATATATATCAAATTGATACACAAATATAAAAGTTATATACATAAATTAACCATTTTATCTAATTTGTGACTTATGAATACCAGGTATATTTGAGTAATCAAAATCTTACCATGCGTATCATGACGTATCATGATACAAATATTATGTATCCTATTTAGGACACAAGCACAACAAAATATGACACAAAATTCCTTTGGGAACATGTGTCAACCACTTAGTGAACACAAATTTTTAATTCTACCAGATTGACCATAAAAATACATAGATCTACTAAAAATTTGCTCTCTACTACTTAATTCACTACCTAGAGGGTTAGATCTAACTATTGGTGGATTTCTATGGGTTGAATTAGGTTTCTACAATAGAAATTGGAAGAAAAGAAAGAATTACCTATTGGGAGTGGTTTTTCAATAAAGATCCATAAATTTGGACACAAAGAGGATGAATCAGATATGATCCTCCTAGCTTGAGCTCCTCTCCAAGCGTCTCTTATGCTCCAAGTCTCTATCTCTCCATTGGAATGGAATCGAGTGGTTGGAAGTGGAAATTGGTTTAGAATTTGGGGGTGGCTTGGTGGAGAAGAAGGTGTTTTGGTAGGAAAAATGAAATAAAAATAAAGAGAATAGGGGCCATCCACTTTTGGTTGGGTTGGGGCTGTTGGTATTTACTAACTTTCCCTCTTTTCACTCTAACTTGAAATTTAAAACTAATTGAAAAAGAATCTTTTAGTTATGGAGGGAATCTAATTAGTTATGGATAATATCTAACTAACTAAAATAGAATATTCTATCCATTACGAATGGTTATAATAATTAATTCTAAACTAACTACTGATTAACATAACTAATATTATTAACAACCAAAAGTTAATTGACAAAAATACCCAAAGTCCTAATTTTAGGTGGTTACAATATAACCATAACGATCCCTATCTTACTACTCTATCCTAGATTCCAGTTTATCAAATCATGTTATTAATGTAAAATTCTTGAGTCCAACTATTTGTATTTATCACAATCAACCTCTGCCAAGCATGTCTTGTCATGATCCAGTTTCGTAGAACCCAATATCCTCGCTTGGGCTTTCCACACCCAGGTTTTGTAGAGCCGAGCGTCCTCGCTGCACTTGATATCGTACAAACCTGGGATTGCATTTGTACAAGGAGTGCTCGTGCTCAGTTTATAAACAAATATTTGAATAGAGAGTTTGTAACATTCATAGAGAAATTAAATACACATTTGAAATGGAAATGGCTCTTTATTGATAATTCTTGAAATAGAAACATAAGAACCTCAAATGGCCGAGATAAAATGCCAGACTTGGCTTACAAATTATAGAAATATTAAAATGAGATACAACGTTGCTCTATACATCATATTCCTTAATATTAAAAAATCATGGACCACCATCAATAAAAGTCTTTGTCTCCATTTGGAAGCTTTAAGTACAAGACTTCTAAAGAGTTGGACCCAAACCTTCAACATTCCCTCACGGCAATTAAATACTCAGCACTCGAGGATGCCGATAAACGTGCGTCAGTACGCAACATGTACTGGTGAGCAACCTTAAACTATCTCACCTAAAAATCAATACTAAGTAGATATGTGACAGCAACAGTTTTTTATAATGTGGTCTTGCTATATTACCTTAAGTCTAGTTTTAACAATTCATGATACAAGAACATAAGGAACATAATAATTTTTACCATTTGGTAATTTTTACCCACGGTCATTCAACCATCCCTATAATTGAGTAATAACTTACTCAACCTGCATACGATATTGTTAGCTATGACATATGTCTACATGAAGGTCATTGACTTTGTCACGACACGAACCCGAATGATTGGACACGAGTACGTAGGTACGTCCAATCTATGCCATAACATCGACGGTAGAACAATATCTAGGTCATCAATATCTATCTATCATCTTACACAATAATGTATAAAACCGTCAATGATATCTCAACTCCATACAGAGGGCAAGATGATAATAATATAAAAATTAATACTCAATCACAATAAAACTAAAGGAAGATAATGGTACGATATCAAATAGAAGAATGGAATCATAAAGTCATAACTACAACCAAATCCAAGTCTAAATAGTCTATTAATAAAATATAATAAATCTCAAATACATATAACATGCCAAATGTCTAAGCTGGAGACATATCCAGTACAGAAACAAGTAAAAGAAACTAAGGTATCTAGTGACACCGTCAAGTCCTCCCGGTAATCCCTCATGTATGTCAGGGCCCAAGGTCGCCACTCCCTCTTACGGTCCTTAATACGTTGGACACCAGTCGTCTAAGTCATTGTCTGAAAAATATATCCAGTCAAGATAGAACGAGCACACATTTAATAGTAGTTTCGGTTAAATAATAAAGACTATAAAACAGTAATAGTGAGTGCAATACAAGATGAGAATAAATAGTTGAATCATAACTGACAGCATCAATATAGAAAATGGGAAACAACTATATGGCAAAGCAGGTAATACAAATTATATAAATAGAGCAATAAAGAACATCTCAGTAGAAATAAAATAGATATGAAGGAACAATAGTAATTAGGTTCTTTAAAGTATTATTGTTGATATATGATCGGCTTGAGAACTTGCACAATACGACAGGGCATGGCTAATCATACGTGGGGTGTATGATTAATACTCACAATACTTTCTCTTGCACAGTAAGGGTATGATCACACATCTAGCTAGTACTTCTCCACCCCCGACTAGTATAGTGGATCCAAACCATGACATGTTCCAAAAGAATAACTTGCACATTAAGGGTAACTTGCATATTAAGCAAAAAAAAAAATATCTCATGACGTGGATCCACACTATACCAATCTGTGTACCATCATGTCAGGAATCAAGTAGAACATCACTAAGTACATGAATCATAGTAAATGTCATATAATAAAAACTATCAGAGAATGTACTCTCCTGTGTTCTAGAGTAATAGATATCAAACAGTATTCGTTTCGGTGTCTCAAGAACCTAAATATAGAATATCCTGTCAACACAGTATTTTGCAATGATAAAGAAGTTAAACTAGTTATTTTCTAGGTCTTTAAGTCACCTCTAGGTCAAACTAGGCCAAAATAGTCAAACCAGGTCAACTCTTAGTCAAACTAGTCAATTCTAGTAACACTAGTCTATAACTAGATTTCTAGGTCGATATCTTAAGGATATTAGCTATACTAGCTAATACTAGGTACTAGAAAACCATATCTAGCAATATCACTATATAGCCTATATTAGTTAATAAAACTAAGTAATATATATATATATATATATATATATGTGTGTGTGTGTGTGTGTGTGTGAGTGTGTGTGTGTGTGTGTGTGTACAGACCTTATACTAGTTAATAACTATTATCTAAAATATCTTAGTATCACTATTACTATTGGTATTTAGGTATATCAATACCTTGCCTTAACTAATAACTATATACTACCCCTATTATCACTAAGGTATGAATTCATACCTAATATCTATACTTAAAACCTTATGATATTAGCTTATTACCTTAGTTAAGGTAATATCCCAATTCTATATAATACTCATACTCTAGGTGCAATAACATAACCACCCTTACCTTTACTAAGTCCTACATTGGTACATGGTACCACACTCTCAACTTGGTATTCCAATTGCTAGCCTTAACCTAAACATCTTTAGTATGGATGCACTCATACCTTGATACATACTTCTAATCTCTAATATCTTTCCTGCAATCCTTGAAATATGATACACACTAAGATATACCAATGTATGATACTCAATTATGTCATAACTAAATACTTATCTTGACCACTTCTTCCCAATTATTGCTGCTAGATGGTTCTTCCTTTAGTTATACCTTGTTGCAGGTACCCCTCAAGTGCTTACTGATCTTTTATATCCCGAGAAGTACCTAATCCACCTGTAAGGAAAATGTTTCCTAGGCTGCACCCTTGGCTATCAGTCACTTTAACCTTCACTGTCTGGCATTTCCCGATCCCACACTTGCTCCCCCTCAACTTGCGGCATGTGCACACATTAAAGCCCTTCCTCACATCTCAATTTTCTTTCTCTACTAATGCTAAGGTCTGTTACACGAGAGCCACACTGATACACTATATATATGTATATATATATATATATATATATATGTATATATATATATATATATATATATATATATATAGCATACTGACATGCTAGTCTAACACCACACTTAGGATACTCCTTTATAATGTGTTTGATAATCATTCCCGTCCTCAAGATCCTGCATTCAGCACACAAATACTCAACCCTCACCTATTATTGTGCTAAACTGGAATAACACACCTATATCTATACATCAACACACACACACACACACACACACACACACACACACACACACACACACACACAAACTCATCCACAGGTAGAACAATACTCCTCATCAACTAACACAACCTGGCACACACAAGATCCTTTCCTTCAAGTTACTATTGCTTCTCTTCTATTGTTAAATCAACTCGAGTCTCTTCTCTCACATCTTCCTAGCAGTAGCAACATGCAACACTAATTCATACCCGATCCCCAAGCCCACACAATTTCACTGCTATCAATACAAGTGCATGACTGTGCACTTCCTTGCAACCCAAGCACCTTGAACATCCCCCTGCAATGCATATAGGCAGTAGCAACCCGAGCATAGGTCTTTGTAGTCCCCATCACCTACACCAATATCTACTACCCCATCTCTAACATCAATAACACTAATAATAACAACACTAATAATAACAACTTCAATAATACTTCAATACCCTGTCAATACCCGATTGTCTCTTCCCAATTGAAGGTGACTGCAGCCCGTACTGTCCCCTCTCTCTTCTTTACCTGTTAGTATAGTTCAGTTCTATCCAAGTGCAACATACACCCTCTTTTACCACTGTAACTATTGTTGTTTCCTACCTATTACCTACATTGATCTACTGATACCTTCTGTAATAAATTTCTACTTGAGTTTAACATCTGAAGGTCTTAACTGATCTCAGATATCATTTTTCCTCTATCTCAATTACTAATACTTATTATAACTCACAGCCTAAGCATCACTCTACTCAACACAGACACCCTTAAATTGAGACTGAAACTCCCCATATCGTATTCTCATGTGGTACCGATACATAGCACATACTTCTCACCAAGTACAATACCAACACTAACCAAACAGTCACCCTCCACACTATATGTATAACATTATACATATATTTATATATACATATATATACTAGTGATAATTAATTAAATACCTATGGTGGAACACTCAAGATACTCTAGAATACATTACAACTACCACACTAATATCATGATACTCACCACTAACCACAAGAAAACCAAATATACATATAATTATAACATATACATATATCTTATAGATAAAAATATATCCTAGAAGGATTAATAGTAGTTGAGCTCCAAACCCCAAAATACCAACCCGCATCATGCTGTATCACGATACAGCTCGTATCCAAATGTGGACACGTACACACTCGCAACCCATGAATCTAATACTAAAACTATCAAGAAATTATTCCTTCGAACACTTGGTACACCAAATTTAAATTTTTCCCAATTTGGCCACAACGATCAATATAACTATCACAATACAGTTCATTAGAACCTAGTTCTTCTTCTTACTATGGATAGTCCTTAGCCATATAAGGGTTCTTATAAGTCTAATATATCAATTAGAATAGAAATTGATAGGTAATAGAAGTGTTATCTATTGGGAGATAGATTTCTAATGTATCACCACCAAATGGACACAAATAAAGGTTGGACACAATCCTTAAGCCAATACTTTTCTCCTAAAGTACTCATCTAGCAATGACAAACTCCTTAGCCTCATTGAAATGGAAATAAGAGGGATGAGATTCGGGAATGGGTTGATTAGGGTTTGCTCCCAAATTTGGGAATAAGTTAATTAAAAAAGCAAATAGAGGCTACTAATGAATAAAGATACTTATATAGCCTCCTAATAAGGTTAAGGTTAGGTTAAGGAATATCCAAATTGACACAAAGGCCCCTCTCATTCTCTCATAAATAGGATCAACTAATCCTTTAGAAGAAATATTCTATTGTTGAATCTAAATAGGTTTAATAGACTTAATCTAGTCAAGACTAACTAATGACTCAAGTCAAATAGTCTAAACTCAATAACTAACCCATTCTCCTAAACTAATGAGTCAAACTATGACTAACTATTTAATTGAATCAATGGATCAAGTCAAGTCTAGTTAGGTCCACTAGTATCAAGTCTAATTAAATAGTCTAATCCACTAACCAATAATAATACTAGTTATAATATATATATCATACATATTATATATTAAATAAAATATAAATACAATATTTATAATAATACAAAATGATAAAAATACCCCTATTCTAGAAATGTGGTAGTTACAAGTCTACCACCCTTAGAAAATTTTTATCCTCGAAATTTAAGATACTTCGTCTCTCTCTGGCTAGTCAAAACATATTCATTACAATCTTCACTAAGGTCAAACCCCCAACAATCATGGTATACAAAAGTTCTATCTAAAATTATACAATATGTAATTCTATTGGAAAAAAATGAACATGCATGGTTATGGTCTTACTTGTCATGATATTACAGTCTCTGTTAGGGTATACTACTAACTACCTTAACTATATAACACAAGCAACCCTAACATACTAAAGAAGCAATCAAATCAAATAGATGGGAAAGGACATGAAGAAGATCAGAACTTGCTAATCCATCACCTGTAGCATCGGTCTCCTCGACCGTCATAAAAAAACCCTGCCCCGCTAGGATGTATCCCTCTGCTGGTACGGGACAATTATTATACCATAGGTGGCCTAACTGGACCCTGCTATTATCACTATATGGAATACCTGCACTCCTACTCTCCATGATACTCCCTATATGCCCTATCTCAATATCACAATGATACTATTGTAGAAGCATAAAAAATACGCTGGATAGCTATACGCAGCATGTTGATGTTGGGCAGCGTAAACAGAGGACCTCAGAGCCATCAACGTGCAAACAGAGCTTTTTTGCCAAGCACATCATAAAATATAGGCTCAAGGACGATCCGCGTAATACAGTATGTCCAGGCTGCTTCAGCGTAAAAAGGGTGCTACATTGCCTTTATGGCGTAAAACTCATCCACTTTTAATGCAGCATTGAAGTGTACGAGGAACGCTTCGTATTCTTCAAAATAAACCTGTCAGATCATGCAATGAACCTGACGTTTGGACTCCTGACAAAGGGTACTGCACGACTACCCAGGCGACGGCTATAATGATGGCACGATACTGCAACACAGGCTGTCATTTACTGCCATTTCCTTTACGTAAACTGCTTCTACGCATACAAAGGAATACGCCGCCTAGTTTTAAACAGGCAGATGTGAGCTGTTTATGCTCCCCAGAAGGCAAACAGCCTGCTACATCAAAAGGTGCTCTTCGTACAGGTCTCGAGGCACGTCTCTGCATTTAATGTGCAGAGCGGTGACAAGTTCTCGAGGCACATCTCTGTATTTAATGCGCCGAATACTGACAGATGCCCGAGGCATGTCTCTGCCTTTTATGCGCAGAAGGGTGGCAGACCTTCAAAATACGCCTCTGCATTTAATGCACAGGATAATGGCGGATCTCTGCATTTAATGCAGGAGATTTGATTAAATGTCACCGAACCATCGTCTAGTGACATTTCCTTTGTGCAAACTACTCTTACGCATACAAGGGGAACAGACCGCCAAGTCAGCATTATCTCGGCTTCTACGCCACTCGGCAGACCGCCACGTGACATTCCCAGTTTTACACAGGCAGACGTGAGCTTCTTACGCTCCGCAGAAGGCGAACAGACCGCCACATCAGTAGTTACTCTTCGTACAGAATTCGAGGCACGTATCTGCATTTAATGTGCAGAATAATGGCAAATCTTAAAGATAAGCCTCTGCATTTAATGCGCAGGATGGGGGCAGATCTCTGTATTTAATACAAGAGATTTGATTATATCCCCAAGAGCCGTAATTTTGGCTAAAACGTCCACATTATCTCGGCTTCTACGCCCACTCGGCTTTTATGCCTACTCAGCTTCTACGCCCACTCGGCCTCTATGACCACTCGACTTCTATGCCCACTTGGCCTCTATGACCACTCGGCTTCTATGCCCACTCGGCTTGTATGCCTACTTGCCTTCTACGCCATGGTGACAGTTATTGGCTTCTACGCCAACCTCTTCTACACAAGGGATAACTACCTACGTGGCTTCTACGCCATGATCTTCGCTGCAGATATACGCATTGTCCCTTAGTTGGACACACGTCACATGCTCACTCAAAAGGTTATCTATACGCAGGCATTGGTTATTTTAACCATCGTATAAAAGGGTGCTATACTTTCCACTACTCGATTTCTACACAGACTGAGTGGTCACTGTCACTAAAACTCTATAAATAGAGACCTCTATCAACAGAGGTCGGGGGTCATAAAATTGAAGATCAAACGATCGGAGATTGGTCAAGGAATCCAGTATCAGATCCAAGGTCGACAATTGGGAGGAAAGAAGGAGGAGAGACAACGGTCGAGAGAGAGAGAAGAATCCAGAGCTCAAGCAAAGAGAAGGGATCGACGACTTTGGCATCGGGCATCCACCCTCTTTAGCAACCCTCGAAGCTGCTTTCTGTCTTCTACGGCACTTCTTCATCATCGTGTGGTCCAAGGGCCAAAGTGATCGACTGCAGATCAGACTCATATAGCAATATTTACCCAGATTAAATAAATTGTACTCGATATCCTCGTATAGGATTAAATTGTACAATCTTGTTTGTAAACACAGATGAAGGGCGGGTTTTCATATAAGACCTCGTTTCCATATATTATCTTTCCGTTTATTTTAACAAACAACAAGATGGCGACTCTGCTGGGGACAACTTTCTCGTCTGACGAGGAAGCAATTGCTCAACATGATGTGGTATCCATAGGAGCCATAAAAAAGACACTGGTCGTCCAGTTCGACCAGTCTGCCTACGAAGACATGCTTCGAACAGGGGTTAGCTCTCACTTTCTCTCTCTCCAAGACAACAGGAAGCTGCATAAGGTCTGGATGCCCAAGACATCCTCTACCATTCCTTTCGACTCTCCGACCTCTCCGATTTCTCCGACCAACGAGGTTGTAGCATTGCTCCCTCCGCGCCTTATACGTAAAATTTAGTCGCCTGTCTCTAGCAGGGCAGACAAAACTTCTGGCAATGCCTCAGTGCTAATCCAGAAGTATACTCCGCGCATAAAATTCAGTCTCCCATCCCTGGCAAAAAAGACAACTTCGGACAATGCCTCAGAGCTAGTCCAGAAGCCTACACCGCGCTCTGCGCGTAAAAATCAGTCTCCCATCCCTGACGGAACAGACAAAATTTCTAACAAGGCCTTAGCGCCAAATCAGAAGTTCCAAACGCGCTCTGCGCATAAAAATGTATCTGCCTTTCATGGAAAAGTAGATGATCCCTATAATCAACACAAGGGAAAACAAGCGGCGGACTACCCAACTTCTCGGCCTTTATGCCAGCAAGGAAACAATCTGCCCGCCCTCCGGATTACGCAAGAGGCCGACGGCCGACTGAGGACATCCTCAGCTTTACGTCAACCAGAGCAGAGCTCTGAATTACGCCAGGAGAAGTTCCTTAGCGTAAAGAAGGCTCAATTCGCATAAAGACACCCTCCTCGGGGATTATCCGCCACCCAGATGGACAACCTGTTGTATACAAGCGGCACAGGGAAAACTAGGGTTCCCAACATCCGCATGTCCACTGATGTGAACAGAAGGAACAAGTCATCTTCTTCTTCTGTAAATCCTCCTGACCTGCACAAGTACCTGATCCAGAAACGCAAGGATAGGGGATCTTCCAGCATGTCTATTACGCCTCCTAATGAGCACTCTTGTAATAGTCATAGGATTGTAATTAATTGTTACTATTCTGAAGCAAAATGGTCAGTTTTTGACCGGTTGAGCTACTCTCCATCTTTCCAGGAAGAAGAACCCACACATGCATCGGTGAACATGGCTTCACACATACCTAGAGGAAGATCGGGCTCAAGACGTTATCCCTCTAGAGCTCCGAGCCGAAGGAGATTCAACCAGCTCCTTAGGAACACTAAAGCTGGGGTATTCCGAAACACCCGTTCGAGGTCACGATAACCGACTTCGTACTCTTCTGATTCCGAAGCTGGGGGTTGCCAGTCTTCCGAATCAGATACTGAAAGTATAGAGTCAACTTCTACAGAGACCTATACTAATCTTTCAATGACACCCAGGGAGATGGGAGTTTATGCCATTGGAGATGAACGCGAGGAAGCTTCCCTGTCCGGGAGCGCTGAGCAGCACATTACTGTACTGGAGACATCTCTAAATGATATGCAATCTATGATGGAGAACATGCACCAGATGATGCTGACGCAACACACAGCTGCTATGGCTCAAGCGTCGGTCCCTCTAACTCAGATACGTGTGGGGGTGGACTTACCACCATCCAACGCTATCCAAGAGCATGCTGTAGATCAGGAGTCAGCAGTTCCTCCGCTTCCTCACTCGAAGAATGTATTATCTCCCGTCGGAGTCGCGATGTAATCGATTTCTCATCACTCCGTGGTCCCGCTACCGGCTGAAGATCCGATGTAGGCAGTACGGGAGTTAAAAGCCCAATTTGATGCCCTAAAGAACAAAGATCAGCTCAAGAAATTGGGAATCAACCAACCTTACCCAGCTATCTGGGAAGAGGTCCCATTCCCTCCTAGATACAAACCACAGACTATGGCTTTGTTCGAGGGAAAAATATCACCGAGTCAGTACATGAACTACTTCAGCATGATGATGGTGTTGTTACAAGGGAACGATGCCCTCCTCACTCGGGTGTTCAAGGACTGTCTCTCGGGGGTAGCTTATCAGTGGTACCGAAGTCTAGCAGACAACTACATTACTTCCTTCGAAGACTTCAAGGAGTTATTCTTCATGCAATTCTATGAGGGAGGGATGAAGATGTCTATGTCCTCTCTTATTGAAGTCAAACAGAAGGAAAAAAAGAATGTTCGCTCTTTCATCGAATATTTTCGTCAAGCCACTTTGCAAATGCCTCCAGGAGTTCCAGACTCGGTATTGGTAGACATCTGTAGGAAGAACCTCCTTTCCGTGATTTCGGTGTTCACAGGACCATATCAGTTCCATGATTGTCCCTCGTTCATCATCTCAGTAGTAGCCACGGAGGACAACAGTCAAAAGGTGCGCAATAATGGCATCATGATCTCGGCCTCTGATAAATGTAAGAGGTCATCCTCTAACATCGACCATTCTCGTAGTACCAAGGGTAAAGAAGCTCTGGCGATCAACACATCCAGGCAAAAGACTGTGGCTACCACGCAGACAAAACCTGGGACTTCCAGGCCCATTAAAGTGTACTCTTTCAATGACGATGATATTCCGAGCATATTCGAATATCTTCAAAAGCGACAAGATTACCCTTCCTGAGGTGAGACGGCCCAATGAAGCCGATAGTACCAACAACCCCAAGTACTGCATCTTTCATAGGTTCATACACCACCCCACAAAGGCGTGTTATATACTGAAAAGGAAGATCCAGAAGCTGATCGATGCTAAGGCCATCACTCTGCGCAACAACGAGAAGACGGTCACAACCAACATGATCTCTCTGCAATTTGGCAATCTGCCTCCCCAAGAAATTCCGGATGGTGTTACACCTATTTTTTGGATGACGATGAACATCGTTAATATCCCTCCAGCTAGAGGTCAAAATCATGACCTGGTACCACTAACTACCCAGCGAGGCGAGATTATGTGGGTTTATCCAGATTTGGTGTCCGGGATCGAGAAAGAGACTCAAGCTGCTAAGACTAAGTCTAAGAAGAACTCAAAGCGCAAACAATGTCACATGGTTATGGTAGACTCGGCGTCAGAAGATGAGGTCTTGGCTACTGGAACCCGTTCAGGGAAGGCTTACCTCAAAGACCATGAAGCCAGTCAGGAAGATGCACCGGCAGACGCTTCAGCTGCCAAGCCGTCAGAACCAGAGCCCGCCGTACCAGGGGCCGGTCCTTCGAGACCAACTTTGGTGGACAAAGGAAAGAAAAAAGAAGTGCATTTCGACAAACCTGTGAGAAACATTAAAAACAAAGGTTTAGAGAAGCCATACAACTTCGACATCCTGGCCTAACTGGCTAAATATACCAGCCAGGTTGTCCATCTTCGAACTACTCAGGCTCTCCCAAGACACTCGTCTAGCCCTGAGCGAAGCACTGATGCAGGCGGATACATACTTGACCCAGCTCAAGTCCCCTGATGAAGAACCAGTGGCATGCCCTCAATGCCACAGTATGATAGAGGTGGTCCCGAATATCACTTTCACTCAAGATGACATATTGTTAAAACATAACAGGCATAACAGACCCCTCTATTACACCAGGTACGTCGGTTCCATGGAGGTCGACCGAATTCACATAGATTCGAGATCATCAATCAGTATCATTCCTCATAGTCTGCTCAGACCGCTGAGGATTCCTACCAGCGAATTGGCTTACACCACCACTACAATCGTAGGTTTCAACGCCAGAAAAATTAAGCTGTTGGGGAAAATTTGCCTGAGGATCCAGATTGACAACCTCAGATCGGTGGCCACATGTTATGTCATTGATTCAGAGGTGTCCTACAATATTTTGCTGGGCAGACCTTGGATCCACGACCACAACATCGGTCCTTCAACTCTATATCAATGCTTTAAATATGTAGACGCCCAAGGAATAGTACAAACGGAGTTTGCTGACCTGAACCCGTTTAGAGGAGTAGAATCCTACTAATTCGATGTTGTGTTGTACTCTCAAGACTACATGTAAGAGGTGTCAGCCAAAGCAGAGAAGGAATCCCACCGGGAGCCAGAAGAACCCTCTGCCGAACAACCGTTGTTAAACAAGGTGAAAGGACGGACTACTCGTCCAAAAGCCATAGAGCCTATGGCGATCCACCTGAACAAAACCAGGTCAGGAAAAGGGGGTGATCCTCTAGTGATCACTTTAAACCAGAAGCCTCCATCCTTGGTCATCAACCTTCGGCGCAGCAGGCAGCTGATTGATGTAAATACAACCGGGAACAAAGTTTCAGATGATAATAAACGTCCTCTTTTCCATTATATTGACGCTCAAATTCTGAACCAGGAATCCTCTTCCCATGACGATATAGAACCTATAGCACAAAAATTCTTGAAAGCTATAGATTCCTATCATCCGTATATGTGGGAAGTGGCATCATCATCCAATGTCACTACGATATATGGACCGCATGAGGATTCCATCTTCATTGTCCCGTCTACTTGCAGCAGTCAGCATCCAATAGTCTTCGGCCGCATACGCAATGAACCGACTATGCAAGAAGATTCTTTCAATGACGATGCCGATAAAATGCAGGTTCATAGATACAGCCCACAAGCTTTGAAGATCATGCAAAGTATGGGTTATAACTTGAAACTGGAACCAGGTCTCAACTACGAAAAAGGCAGAAGAATGCCGCTGCACGGCAATCCCTACTATCAATGAACTCATTTCGGGTTAGGGTATACCACCTCCCCTGCAGCTCCTGAGTCGAACAAGGATATCTTTTCCTCTTCCCAAAATGGCTCTGCGCCCTCCGACTCATCTCATGCTCTCGAACAAACATTATCAGTAAATATGGTAGTGACAGACTCCTTCGAAGCAGACAACAAGACTCTGAACTATTTGAGAATGACGCTTGGGCTCAATAAATGGATACACAATAAGAGTTTCGCTTTGAGCAGAGAGAACCTCCCACTGAAGATAAAGTTATCCAGATTGACGTTGGTGATAAACTTTTGCCAAAGTCGATATTTATCAGTAACAATCTTTCCGAGGCAGAAAGGGAAGAAGTTATCCAGCTGATAAAAGAATATATCGACGTCTTTGCGTGGAATTATGAGGATATGCCAGGCCTTGATCCCAAGGTGGCTACTCATAAGCTCAATATATTGCTCGATTCAAAGCCTGTGAAGCAGCACCAACGCCGGTTCCGCCCGGACATGATGGATCCCATCGAAGCTGAAGTCAAGAAGTTGATAGCCTGCGGCTTCATCCGAGAAGAACAATATCCCGACTGGGTCACCAATGTTGTCCCGGTCATTAAAAAAATAGAAAAGTACGCGTCTGCATCGATTACCGAGATCTGAATGCAGCCTGCCCCAAGGACGAGTTTTCTCTTCCCATCACAGACGTCATGATTGACAATACATACAGTTTTGAATGTATGTCTTTCATGGATGGATTTTCAGGATACAATCAAATCAAGATACATCCTGAGGACGAGAAGCATACTGCCTTTCGGACACCATTGGGGGTATATTGCTATAAGGTCATGCCCTTCGGATTGAAGAATGCCGGGGCCAACGGACTATGAGTAACATATTCCATGAGCATTTATACAAGACAGTAGAATGCTACGTGGACGATTAGCTGTCAAAAGCTGCCTCAAGGATAATCACATCCAAGACTTGAAGATAGTATTTGAGTTGATGCGCCAACATCAACTCAAAATGAATCCTACAAAGTCCTTTTTGGGGGTATCTAGTGGCAAATTCCTGGGATTTGTCATTACTGCCAAAGGCATTCAAGTGGACCCTGATAAAGTCAAGGCCATCTTAGAAATGCGACCGTCCCATAATCTGAGGGAACTCAGGGGATTTCAAGGTCGTCTGGCTTTTATTCGGAGATTTATATCCAACTTCTCTGGGAGATGTCAGCCCTTCTCTCGTCTCATAAAGAAAGGTGTATCCTTCGTATGGGACAAAGCCTGTCAGCAAGCATTCGGCGATATCAAACGCTACCTCACTAGTCCGCCAGTTCTGGTACCTCCTGTCATAGGAAAACTGTTTGTACTGTATGTTCGAGCGATGGATTATTCTTTGGGAGATCTTCTCGCACAAAAGAATGATATGGGTCATGAGCAGGCTATCTACTACCTCAGCAGGATGATGGTCAAAGCTGAATACCGATACAACCCAGGGGAGAAAGAATGCTTGGCTCTGATGTTCGCTATCCAGAAAATGCGATACTATATCACAGGCCAAACCATTCACATCATCTCCAGAATTAACCCTCTTCGGGTACTAATGAACAAGCCAAGTATTCTTAATTTCTGACTCACAACTTGGGCGATGTTATTAACACCATATGACATGGTGTACATCCCTCAGAAGTCCGTCAAAGGCCAAGCGTTGGCTGATTTCCTAGATGCTCATCCGATCCCGGAGGCCTCCAAACTGTACGAGGATATTTTCGACGAAGTTGCAGAATATAATTCCTTAATGGAAAGTGATGCATGGCAATTGTTCTTCGATGGTGCCTCCAGGACTAGTCCCAGGGGAAACGTAGTTTCGGGAGTAGGAATTGTCCTGGTTACTCCTGATAAGCTCGTCATCTACCGAGCATATTCTCTTAGCGAGCCCTGTTCTAACAATGTGGTGGAGTATAATGCTCTACTAATCGGGCTCCAAGTCGCTAAAGAATTGGGCGTCGAATCTCTGGAAGCTTTTGGTGATTCTCTGTTGATCGTCAATCAAGTCAGAGAAATATATGAAATCCGGAATCCAGACCTCATCCCCTATCACCGAGCAGCGGTCGAGATAGCCATGACATTCAAAGGTTTCTTCCTAGAGCATGTAACTCGATCTCAGAATCTGGAAGCTGATGCCCTAGCCAGTCTAGCTGCAGATTTAGCTATTCCTATAAGAAGGTAGAATTCGGTAATCCTTCTTAGCAGAGATTTATTCTGTGTGAAAAACAACTTTCACATAGAATGCAGCTACGCTGTGAACACAGGTCCTCCTAGGAGAGAGTGGAGAAGTCCCTTTATAGATTTTATGGCATAAGAAATCTTGCCGGAGGACCCTAAAGAAGCAGTATCCATAAAAAGATGATCATTACGCTTCTATTTCGAGGCATCATCATAATGTCTATATCGTCGGACCTACGACGGAATGCTATTGAGATATCTCTCAGATGATGAGGCATAGTGGATCATCCGTGAAGCTCACGACGGCGTATGCAGAGCGCACCAACCTGGTCCTAAGCTACAGGATCGCATCAGGAGAATGGGCTATTACTGGCCTACTATGATCACAGATGCAATAAAGTACGCAAGACAATGCAGAGCCTGTCAGGTCCATGCAGACTTTATCCATCAACCTCCTGAACATCTACATCCTACGGTTGCGTCCTGGCCTTTCGAAGCATGGGGTATGGATATCATTGGTCCTATTCACCCGTCTTCTTCTAGAGGTCACCGGTTCATACTGGCCATCACGGATTATTTCTCCAAATGGGCAGAGGCGATCCCTCTTGCTGAGGTAAAGGCATCTAAAGTGATCAGCTTCATCAAACATCACGTCATCTATCGCTTCGGGATATCCCGAAGGATAATTCATGACAATGGGCCTCAATTCATCAGCCAAGCGTTTCATCAATTTTGCGATAAAAATCTGATACAAAATATGGCCTCTATGGCATATAATCCAGCTGCTAATGGTTTAGCAGAAGCATTCAACAAAACCATTATCAAGCTCTTGAAAAAGTTCATCTCTTCGAACAAGAGGGATTGTAATGAGAAGCTGGGTGAATATCTCTGGGCATACCGCACAACGGTACGAGCACCGACAGATTGTACCCTATTCTCACTAGTTTACGGAAGCAAAGCAGTTCTCCCCATCGAAATCTAGATTCTGTCACTCAGGATAGCCGTGGCTAATGAGCTGACTCAAGAAAAGAATGACCTGTTAAGGCTTCAAGAGCTAGAAGGATTAGACGAGAAATGCCTCCAAGCTCAACAACGCATCGTATTCTACCAAGCACGCATTTCCAGAGCTTTTAATCAAAAAGTAAAGGAAAGAGTGTTCAAAGTCGGCGAGCTAGTCTTAGCCATAAGAAGGCCGATGATTCTTACTCACAGGAGTAAGGGCAAATTCCAGCCCAAATGGGAAGGCCCTTATGTGATCGAAACGACGTTCTCAAACGGCGCTTACAAGTTAGCCAAGCCTAATGGAGACCTGTTAATGGCTCCTATCAATGGCAAATTCCTGAAAAGGTACTATGCTTAACCTACTTTCCTCAAGTGGAATATGGCAAAAATCTCATTCTGACAAAATTACTTCCAAAACGAAACTAGTTGGATCATATTCTATTATGTTCATATTACCTCTGAATAGATATGTCCTGCTAAAACTTACCGAGAGTATATCACGTCCATATTACCTCTGATATCACTTTCACCCAAACCTGTTATTTATATTCCAAAATGATGGGTCCACAAAGTCAGATGAGAGCCTCTTTATTATTCCCAAAAAAGAGCAAAAGTACATTGAAAAGCAAAAGTACATCATGAAGGGGGAGCGGTGAGGTCACGAATCTGCTGCGCCAGTGCGTCCATCTTCTCAGTCCTGGAATCCAAGACATCAATGTGGGCCCGCTCCAGCCGTGCCTCGTCGTTGCTCAGGAGGGACAGTTCGGATCTAGCCCGAAGAAAACCAGCACGGGCGACTCCTGCATGCGCCAAGTTCTGTTGTGCTACGCCCAATCGGCCATCCGCCACATCTAGAGCTTCTGACGACTGAGAAGCCCACTCCTTTGCCTGAGCGAGTTTTGTTTCTAGCCTGCGGACCCTCGCTACATTCCCTTCATGCTCGGCCTGGCACTTCGTTTGAAGAGCAATGGCCTCCTCCAAGGCAGCTTTTCCTTTATCCATCTCCTGTTGATGTATCTGGATGAATTTATTCAGGCCTTCCATCTGTTCAGAAAGCTGCGCAGTCAGGAAATCATATTTAGCCTGGACCAGATCTTCAACGCTGCCTCGAGCTAGCTGCAAGTATTCGTTAATGGGTTCCTCCAAACCATTAACTATCTCCTCAAGCACGTCAGCTACCCCAGTGTCGTTGAATTCTCGGATCGGTACTATAGAGGCCCGGGAGGACCTCCTCAGCGATGCAAAGCCCAAATTCTTCTCCAACACTATTGATATTAACATTTTCAAGGTGGTGTAGAAGATACCAGTGTAGTGCGCGGTCAGCGCAGCTAGATCCGAATGGACGTTGGGAGTGGCCGCGATAGTGGCAAGTCCCTCTCCAAGAACAATCGCAGACGATGTTGCCACGGCCATCGCCTCAACAGGAGGTACAACAAAAGAAGAAGCGCCAACAACGGACGAAGTGACCGGCATACTGAAAGGAGGCATTATCGCAACGACAGGCTCATCCTCCTCTTGAGATATCGGAATCTCTTCGACAGGCGAGCCGGCATCCGAAGATGTTTCCTCTTTAAAATCAGGCACCTCCGTGTCGCCTCCAGGACCTGACACAGAACCAAAGGGTGCATCTACACTGCCCTTCCCGAAGATGTCTTTCCCTGAAAAGAAGACAAAAGGAAGTTAATATCAGCACAATTTTAATTTTCCTAAAAGAAGAGGCATAAAAGACGACATTTACCTATGGCCAATGGTGTATATGTCGCATCCGCGGCCAGTACAGCTAAATCATTTCTTAGTGATGCTAGACAAGCTGTCATACCTGGAGAAGGGGGTGCACTAACGAACAATGGCAAATGCTCTTCCAGGTCCTCGTCAAGTTCCAACCGAGGTTCATCGGCTGGAATCTCGCTGGGTGCACTGACAAGCACGGTAGGGGTATCTCCCGATGCTGATCCGGAGAAAGATATCCTCATTCGGCTCGGTCCCGAAGGTGATCTCGTTCCACTACAGGAAGCGGTAGCAGCGACAGCAGCCTCCAGCAGGAATTCTCCTGCACCACCAGCTGGAACATTAGAGGGTCCCTCTCTAAAAGGCGAGGAACCTCCAATCAAAGAATTATCCCCGACATGGGGAGATGCAGGCTCACTTCTAGGAGCCTCAATACCAGGAATTCAGAGAGGACGAGTAACTGTCTTCTTCTTCCTCTTGCGAGGGGAAGTCTCCTTCGAAGCAGGAGCCCTTTGCTTCCTAGAGATTACCAAAGGCCCTGCAGAAAGAGGTACTTTACCCCTCGATACCGCCAACAGAGGCTCATCTGGATTGACGGACTCCTCACCCTCGTCAGAAGAAACCGAGGGGACTTCGACTCTTCCCCCAGACTTGGAAGAGGGCATCCTAAAACTTCCATGCATATCAAAATCGCGATGGAAGGTGTTGGTTGCCACATAGAACTGGACATACGAGTGGAGAATGCGCAGCTCCGTAGAAAGTGAAAGGACGGGCACTGTAAAAATTGCCTTAGTGCAATCCATGATAAAATATCGCCATCCTCTGGCTCCATCAATGAGTCCACCCCTGGACCGGAAGCTGGTGACGGCATTGCCCACGTGCAACTGGTCGTACCCGAATTGCCTGGCAAACCGACTAGGCAAGTAGGGCTCGAAGAAGCAATGGTCTTCACTTCTGTACAGTAGATGGGAAGGTCTAATGCAGACCAACCAATTGAAAGACTCAGGAGAAAGAACGGTCTTCCCGTCGCCTACGTCCTGAAGTCTGATCCCCTACTGATTGAGATATACAGGGAGAATAGTACAGAAAAGCTTCCAGCTGTGACTAAGATTCAGCGCCCGCCGACAGTCTATAATTGTGGTCACATTCTAGAAGGAATTCTGGTAGTTCAACAAGAAGCTAGCCCCCAAACTACTGCTAGAGTCAGGAGACATAACCCTGGGGTTATGAAGAATTAACCATCCCATCAGATACAGGTATGGTAATTCTACCCTGGGAAAGCTGTCACGTCGAGTTTTATCGGCAAGCAGCCCGTCAGTCATGGCCCTCAGGCCATCTTGAATGTGGCACACCATGGCAGGGAGCAAGCCCAGTCTTGCCCCAAACACCAGACGTACTGCAGGCCATAGCGTGTTACGGTGAATGCGGTCCGCAGATGCTATGCCGGGTACCACCAATCGGCACAGCCATATGGAGAGGAAGCCAGCCAGTTGAGCTTCCCTGGACAGAGGCCTGCGATAGCACCTCAAATAACTATAGGCCTTAGTGCCTACGGGATACTTTCCTAACCCTTCGTCGAGGATCCGATCCGGAGCCCCAGCGTCTAACATAAGATTGTCAACTACCTGAGCATTAAGCACGCTCAGAGGATTCAAAGGCTGATCCTTGCCTTCCAATACCTTCTCCGGCTTAGCAGTCCTGGACCGGTGAAAGAAGAGGTAGGACATCCATTTATTGACGTGAGCCAAATCTGAAGGCTCATCATAAAAAGCGGTACAAGCGAGGTAGTGGCACATTAGCTCCTGATACACTTCCACTACCCGAGGGTCAGAATCCTCCAGCTCCTGGTTTGTGGGAACATACTCTTCATTATCCTCCATCGGCAGTCTCGAGATCTCTGCCATCTCGTAGAGGGCCAATCCTAACTACCCCAGTGGAGTGGCAAAAGTCCCGGTGAGCGAGATATATTGCTCCATTAATGCCAGAAACAGGTTGGGGTTGAGAGGCAACCCAACACTGGTGGCACTCACAGCTGCAAACAGACCAATGCTCTCCAACTCGGTCTGAAAATGCTTCAGGGCCCAATCAGCTAAGCGAGCCAATCGAAGATTTGTGGGGGAGATCCATCCGCCTGTCCGAGGGTTCACCTTAGGGTATACTCCCCCGCGCCCCATAAAATTATTGCAGAAAGTGGATAATTGGACTGGCTGGATCACTAAACTGTCTTCGCTCGGGACACTGTCCGGGTATAGTCCCCTGAACATTGTCACATTGCCGGAAGGGCGGCTGACAAACGAACCCTGGTCAGCTCCTTTCAGATGAAATATTTTCCCCGGCCTGCCGTGAAGATCAGGAGTCAGCATCCCCGACATCCTCCTGGGATGTGTAGCATGGAAGAATGCCGAGATGGGATAGTCTCTCGGCATCTTGGGCAGATACAAAACTAAGCTCCTAGCAGGGAAGACCCAGAGTTCTTTCTTGGGCTTTGTCTGGGACTGCTTGTCAATCATGTCCCCGAAGAGGAAAGTTGGCTTTATGTATTGGTCCCCATCTATGTACGTCAGGGGCGCTCCGTTGATCATGTTCAGCAGCGTTCTCTCGCCCTGAGCTGATATCAAAATTTTCCTTCCTTCAGGATACTGGGGCCCGGAGATAGGTAATGTCACGTGCGACAGATCCTCCAGATAGTTGGAGTGCAGCATCCCGACGGCAGAACCCATCACATCGGCTAGCGGGGACGCATGCAAGTTAACTGCAAAATACAAGAAAGACAAGTCAGTTTCTATAATCTTGCAGCATATGCAGAAAAATCAACAGTCTATGCTCTATGCCAAGACTGCAAAAAAACTTGAGCTTTTACGCTAGAATCCTATTCCAAGGCGTAAAATTCAAGACTGGCAATATACGCAAAGTTTTCGACAGTCTGTGTTTTATGCCAGACTACCAAAATTTGAGTTATTATGCCGGAATTTCCATCCCTGCGTGACAATCAAATTATATTTAATACGCCAACTTTCGACAATTAAAGCTTTTACGCCATACTGCGAAAATATAGAGTTTTTGCGCTGACACATTAGAAATATGGGCGTAAAAGATGAAACATCTTTGTGTATCATCTTCCTCAGAGAGGCTATTAGCACAGAAGACGACCTGGCGCGTTCACGTACAACGTGTGCGAAGGATTTTTAGTCGTTCTTTTTTTGTCCTAAAAGCTCTACCTTTAAGGCCGGGTGCACTGCTAGTCGGCGGGATACTTCGTTCAGAATGAAGCTCGCCGTGCCCGACGAAAGTCGCCCCTGCTTGAGCAGAAGAACGATAAGAAGAAGCAACCTTCTTTCCCTTAGAGGAGGAGACTTGTTTCGAGGCCATTACTGAAAACTTTGAAGACTCGGAGAAGAAACGAAGAAGAACTCGTACAGTCAAAAGCTTTCTTTCGCAGAAGAGGGATGAAAAGTTTTTCTCTCAGGAACTTGGGGTATATATAGAGTTCGAATGGGCTCCTCGAATCCCGAACCAAATTTCATATTAAATATTTGGTTATGATTGGGAACTACGTCAGCCTATTTACTCAGAGAAGGCGAACAGTTAGCGAATTCGAAAAGTTTTCGTGCAAAAAAGATTCACGATTTTTACGCTAAAAAGCTTTCTACGCTCGACGGCTACAGATCTACGGTTTTACGCTCACAGGCTACAAGTCTATGGTTTTATGCCCGGATGCTTTTATGCTCGGTAGCTTTTACGCTCGAGAGGCTACAAACCTACGACTCCACGCTCAGCAGCTACGAATCTATGATCTCACGCTCAGTGGCTTTTTACGCTCAGAGGCAATAGATCCACGACTTCACTCTCGGAAGATTTTCTTTTCAGAAGCTTCAAATCTACAGTTTTTACGCTAAGGGGCTTTCTACGCTCGACGGCTACAGATCTACAGTTTTTCGCTCACAGGCTACAAGTCTATGGTTTTACGTCCGGATGCTTTTATGCTCGGTAGCTTTTACGCTCGAGAGGCTACAAACCTATGACTACACGCTCAACAGCTACGAATCTATGATCTCACGCTCGATGGCTTTTTACGCTCAGAGGCTACAAACTTTTGATTTTACGCTCTATGACTTTCCGCATATCTGAAAAATGCGCAGGCCAGTACAGTACATCTGAACAAATCTAAAGGTGGTCAATTGTAAGGGTTCACACAGAAGATACTCCTCCTTGACCTCAAAATATCCCAAGTACCCAAGGCATACAGAGTTCAACATTGAAAGTTACTCTTCTACATGGGTCAATTCGAAGTTCATCCAGAATTCAGTCTGAATATTTTATCTATAATTCAAGATGGCGACTCAGTTTTCGGCAGATATTTCTCACCCTGTTCCAAGGGATATTTGAGAAATCATTCTTGAAGATGACGTTCTGAACAAAAATTCTGTTTATTAGAAGTGACAGTTCAGAATTCTACGCGGTTTCTCATTCCTAACAGCAGTACAGTTCGAATACTCGACTGCTAAGCGGCTTTCTGCGCATCCTTCGTTATGCATAAAAGACAGGACATGACCTAGCACTCTTTCTAACAGAGTTGGCGTAAAGTATCAGACGTTTCGAAGCTACACATATTCAGACTTCACAGCAAAATATGGCAAGATGATCATATGCACAGGAGAAGACAATTTTATTAAAATTAAAAGCATGATTACATATGAGGGAAATACAGTCTACAAGGGTTTTTCTTCATTTTCATGATTACATATGAGGGAAATCCTGTCTACAAAGGACTTCCTCATCGTCGTCTGAAGATCGCGCCCAGAATCTGTTCTGCCAGGTTCTCGCATGGGCAGAATTCTTCATCCATCTTCTCCAGCAGTCAGTCGATGACCGCAAACTGACTGACATATGATCAATGGTGGGAGGATACAAAACTGGGCCTGCTTAAATTATGCAGACCCATCCTCCAATACGAAGAAGCAGGGTAAATATGCTTTCTTGCGTCCAGCGCCGTGACAGATTGAGTTGAGGTATTTCACCCAACCCAATCGCGGACAGCAGCTAGTTTGTCTGCTTTCGTCCACAGGTAACGGAAGAAGGTACCGCTTGCAAGCTGTGTGGTCTAATACGACCCTTCCTCTCTCCCGAAGAACTGCCATATAAAGTTGTTGATTATCCCGAGCAGAGGAGGCTATGATATCCTTCCATGATCCATCATTGTAGAGGACATTTGCTCAAAGACGTCATCTTTTCTGGCTTCTTACATGCTGGAAGAATATGGTCTCCTTCTTTCTCACGTTGACCCAACGAACTCCGGCCATCATCTCTGTGTGGTGAAGGAAATATGGGAAGAGCAGGTTAATTCCTCAGCTTTTTATAGGCAAAAGAGATCATACCGATCCCCAATAACTCCGCCATAAAGTCAGCCATGAAAGAACGTGTCAGACTTGACCGTTTCAGGCTCCATTCAGAGCGTTTCGTGTTACGAGGAACGGTTCATGCTTCATTCAAAGCATTTCAAATTATGAAGAATTTAAAAGCTTTGAAGGGGGTCTTGTAGAAGCATAAAAAATATGCTGGATAGCTATACGCAGCATATTGATGTTGGGCAGCGTAAACAGAGGACCTCAGAGCTATCAACGTGCAAACAGAGCTTTTTTGCCAAGCACAGTGTAAAATATAGGCTCAAGGACCATCCGCATAATGCAGTATATCCAGGCTGCTTCAGCATAAAAAGGGTGCTACATCGCCTTTATGGCGTAAAACTTATCCGCTTTCAATACAGCATTGAAGTGTACGAGAAATGCTTCGTATTATTCGAAATGAACCTCTCAGATCATGCAATGAACATAATGTCTGGAATCCTAACAAAGGGTACTACACGACTACCCAGGCGACGGCTATAATGATGGCGCGATACTGCAACATAGGGTGTCATTTACTGCCATTTCCTTTACGTAAACTGCTTCTACGCATACAAAGGAATACGTCGCCTAGTTTTACACAGGCAGATGTGAGCTGTTTATGCTCCGCAGAAGACAAACAGCCTACCACGTCAAAAGCTGCTCTTCAAACAGGGCTCGAGGCACGTCTCTGCATTTAATGTGCAGAGCGGTGACAGGTTCTCGAGGCACGTCTCTGCATTTAATGTGCCGAATACTGACAGATGCCCGAGGTACATCTCTGCATTTTATGCACAGAAGGGTGGTAGACCTTCAAAATACGCCTCTGTATTTAATGTACAGGATAATGGCGGATCTCTGTATTTAATGCAGAAGATTTGATTAAATATTACCGAACCATCGTCTAGTGACATTCTCTTTGCGCAAACTGCTCTTACGCATACAAGGAGATACGCTGCCCAGCTTTACACAGGCAGATGTGAGCTTCGTATGCTCCGCAGAAGGCGAACAGACCACCATGTCAGCAGTTACTCTTCGTACAAAAATCGAGGCACGTATCTGTATTTAATGCACAAAATGATGGCAAATCTTAAAGACAAGCCTCTGCATTTAATGCACGGGATGGGGGCAGATCTCTGTATTTAATGCAAGAGATTTGATTATATCTCCAAGAGCCATAATTCTGGCTAAAACGTCCATATTATCTCGGCTTCTACGCCCACTCGGCTTCTACGTCTACTCAGCTTCTACGTCCACTTGGCTTCTACGCCTACTCGGCTTCTACGCCGACTCGACCTCTATGACCACTCGGCTTCTACGCCCACTCGGCCTCTATGACCACTCGACTTCTATGCCCACTCGGCTCCTACGCCTACTCGGCTTCTATGCCTATTTGGCTTCTACACCATGGTGATAGTTATTGGCTTCTATGCCAACCTCTTCTATACAAAGGATAACTACCTACGTGGCTTCTACGCCATGATCTTCGTAGCAGATATATGCGTTGTCCCGTAGTTGGACACGCGTCATATGCTCACTCAAAAGGTCATATATACGCAGGTATTGGTTATTTTAACCGTCGTATAAAAGGGTGCTGTACTTTCTATTACTCGATTTCTACACCGACTGAGTGGTCACTGTCACTAAAACTCTATAAATAGAGACCTCTATCAACAGAGGTCGGGGGTCACAAAATTAAAGATCAAACGATCGGAGATTGGTCAAGGAATCCAGTATCAGATCCAAGGTCGACAATTGGGAGGAAAGAAGGAGGAGAGACAACGGTCTAGAGAGAGAGAAGAATCCAGAGCTCAGGCAAAGAGAAGGGATCGACGACTTTGGCATCGGGCATCCACCCTCTTTAGCAACCCTCGAAGCTGCTTTCTGTCTTCTACGGCACTTCTTCATCATCGTATGGTCCAAGGCCCAAAGTGATCGACTGCAGATCAGACTCCTATAGCAATATTTACCCAGATTAAATAAATTGTACTCGACATCCTCGTATAGGATTAAATTGTACAATCTTGTTTGTAAACACAGAAGAAGGGCGAGTTTTCGTATAAGACCTCATTTCCACATATTATTTTTCTGTTTATTTTATCAAACAACAACTATCACTCATGATAATACTCACTGATACTAACTTATACACTATACCTATCACTTGTTACTTACCTAGTATTGATACACCCTGATCACTTACATATTCTAGGCACCATTAGTATACAGACACTAATTCTATAACTATACATGATTAATACCCTATGATACCAACTACTGACTATACTCTGATACTTGTCTTAGAACTATTACTACAAAAGGGTACTACACTATGAGTTATTTCTAGGCTTATACTCTGATACCTAGTGTTCAAATACCCAACCAAGAACTACTCACAGACTAACAAACTACGCTCCCAATAATCAACCCTGATACTCAATTAGACACCAATATATTTGCAACTTACCAAACTACTATACTATCCAAAGAAGCCTCAGGAACTAATGAAGGTAAAACTCTATAAGAAACTGAACAAGAGGCACTCAAGATATTCATATCCTGAGCTAATAGGGTAATGGAATAGAATTCAATAATAACAAGACTGAATGATAGAGACGATATGTTAGGAACCAATTTAAGATACAATCTGATAATCAGATACGTCTATCTAAAATTATTATACGCAGAATTCTTGCCATGCTAGTAAGCATAACTGCGATTAACTATAGAGTCCGTAACTAAGGTACATATCTCTAGAATTATGGTATCTAAAATTTGTGTTCTGTTGCTAGCTTGGCTGCGTACACTATAATTTCCATAACCAAGATAAATATATCCAAAATTAGGCTCTATGTCTCCGCCACACCAGCTAATATGGCTACGATAAATTCTAGACTCTATAACTAAGGCAGACAATTATATTTTCTACTAATTTTATCCATTTATGTTACCAGAATTTACCTCAACTTAGACCATAAGATTTATCTTGACACAAGAATCAAATTTAACAACATACAAGTGCAAAGATGAAGGTAAAATAAAGCAAGTAAAAATAGATTCAAAATAAGATTTTCGTAGTTATTGTCATGAACCATACCCAAAAATTGGGTATGAGTCATGGGTACATCCAGCCTATGCCGCATCATCGACGGTAGAATGCTGTCTAGGTCACAATATAAACTAATACATCTCGCAATAATATATAACCTGTCAATAATCTTAACTACATAAGGAGGATAAGATAAATATAAATGTAATATCACAACCAATACTCAATCACAATAATATCTCTAGGAAGATGAATGGCACGATAAATATATAAAAATAATATGAAAGAGTTAAAACATATAAGTTTAGAGATAAGCATCTCATACAATAACAATAAGTCTAAGAGTCTAGATAACTCAATCTCAAAATAAATCTCAGACACAATAACAACTCATTGTATCAAGGCTGGAGATATATCCAGTATAATAAAATATAACTAGCTAAGTCATTACTGGTGTCTCCTCTATAGGAAGCGGCTCCTCCTGAGGCTCCAAAATATACCTATCGTTTACTCCTGGTCTATAATAAGTGGGACAAATGTTCTCGAGATCCTCTAAAAAATATTATCCAGTCAGGATTAGAGCGAAGCACATAAACTAACAAAAATTCCAATTATATTGATAAAAACTATAAAGAACTGAGTAAGGAATATACATGATAGAATAAAATACTGGAATATAAGGAAAGCTAGAGAGCAATCATTATACTACAGGTACATAGTAAGAAGAGAAAAGTAGATAATGTAAATACTAGCAATGTATGAACTAAAAATATAGGAATATAAATACTGGCTAAGTGTCTTAAAATATTAGTTTGTTATGTGATAGGCTTGGGACTAGATCAGCCTTGTCATATATGATTAGCTATGATACACGTGAGATCAGGCTACCAATCTGGTTAGCTATGATGCGATCAAGAGTCAGGCTAATCATATATAATATGCTATGAGACATATAATACGGTCAGGCTACACCCTACATGAGATATAGAGTGAGCTATGTTGCATGTAAAGTAGAATATGATCACATAACTTGCTAATATTTTCCTATACCCAGCTAGTACGATGGATCCAATCGTGACCCCTCATGACAGGTATTTATAATACTAGCCCTTGTATCCACTATATCGGGAATCAAGTATAACACAACAACTAGAATCATAGTAACCATCATAAATAACAAAAACTATTAAAGAATGTACTCGCTTGAGGTCCTTAGCAACAAACAGTAATAATGCTAGAACTAGAGTCCAAAAGTCCTAAATAGGAAATCCCATGTTAATATAATATTATGGAGCAATAAACATGTAAACTAGCTTATGATAATAATTCTAGGTCAATTCTAAGCCATGGTATCCAAACTAGGTCGATGCAAGGTTAGAGTCCATATTTATCTATATAGTTGACTTATAGGGTTAAACTAGCTAATACTAGCTTATACTAAGTTATCTCTAGGTGTCTAGGTCGTATCCTAGTGCTATTATATGCTAGTTATCAATACTAGTCATATATGGGGTTATCTAGGTCATATATACTAATACCTTAACTTATTTAGTATCAACACCTTAGTATCCTAGCTTCACTCTAATACCTTAAATCCAACCCCTTTGGTAACTTGATACCATTGCGTATTACCATGGTATATCTTAACTCCTAGTATCAGGTGAAACCCTAACTAAGCTTTCTTCTTACATTACCTAGTTGGATACTTGATACCTATACTAGCTATCCACAATCCCACACACCAATTGATACTCTACCCTGCATGCACACAGCAGGTAAAGCCCTAATATCCCTCTAATATTTACTAACACCTACAACCTTATCTGCCCGATTGTTGTGCTCATCTTTACTTTTTTCTAACCCTCAATTACAAACTGAACATGCTTCTCTTCACTCATAACCTACACCTACAACAAACTACAACAAGTAAATGGAACTTAACTGCAGTTACCCAATGACCTTCACACTTTGGTCTGCTGATACTTGTTGTTTTGAACAATACTGATATCTACCCGAGCCCCTCATCAGTAATCCTATAGACCTTTCTAGCACCGTCACTACAAGCCATCACCTGAAAATACTATACCCGAATCCTCACCAAGACTGCAACTACAATTTGCAGTCTCCTTAATTATATAGAGTATCGGTTTCCCCTCCAACTCCCTTCCTTACCTAGATCAACTACTAGAACAGTTGCAACCTATCTCTGCAGCAATACAAGACAATCCTAACTATTGCTGCTTCTAACAGAGCCTGCACACTTGCTACAGGTCTGCAAGGTTTAACCTATACTGTAATACATGCAGTCCCAATTGGAAGCAGTTGCTTCCTCTTTAAAGTAACACCCTATCCATTCAGCATGCTACCCAACTTTGCATACAGATACAACTGACCTGAGTCTAGCACTAACACCACCACACATTCTAACATGCACTTACCTTGACACCCTAAGACCCGGTGTAACCTCACTGTCTGCACATTGGTGCATACAGTATACCCCCTCCTCTTCTTCACTGATACCATAACACATATCACACCCTCTATCATGAACACAATCACCATATGAACACTCTCTATCACCATAAACACAAGTAACACTCGAGCATGCCACACCCCTCTCACCATGAACACAATCACCATAAGAACACTCTCTATCACAACACCAACACCAACACCAATACCAACCAGTATATATATACTCATTTACATCATATAGCAACTAATGAATATATATATATATATATATATATATATATATATATATATATATATACTCATTTACATCATATAGCAACTAATGAATATATATATATATATATATATATATATATATATATACTCATTTATATCATATAGCAACTAATGAATATATATGTATGTATATATATATATATATATATATATATATATATATATATAACTAGGCCTTTCATCAAGCAAATATACTTACACTAATATATATAACTAGGCATATCATCAAGCACTTATAGTGCACAAGTGTGATACTCTATGATACACAATCAACCAATATACCAAATTCTCCAATACCTAACAAATACTAATTCTAAACATCAAATACATCTATATATAACTAAAGTGACTAGTTGCAATAAAATTTAAAGAGTAACTACACCAACATGCATGAAACCCCCAAAATTAATCTCGTATCATAGTGTATCATAAAGTTTTATGATACGTCATATTCGTATCCAATTGTGGACACATAGCTATCCTCATAACATTAATAAGACAAGTCCAAATAATCATAATTGACCCAATGTCAAACACTTGGTGCACTAATCTCGGATTTTCTCCAAATTGGGCACAAAACTTAACATGGAAGTCATAGTAGGGGTCATATCAACCGAGTTCTTCTTTCTATGGGTAGTCCTAATGCATAAGTGTATTCCTAATGCTCAAATACAATAATTAAAACCTAATAAAAGAAGAATTTCATAATTATATCTATTAGGAGATGGATTCTCAATAAAAATTTAATAGGACATGATTTGGACACAAACTTATGGTCAAACACCTTTTCTCTAATGCTTCTTGCAATCCAAGCTCCTAGTGCTCCTTGATGAGGAATATGAAAGGGATTGAGAGTGGTTTGATGGAATTTGGTGAAGGAATAAAGCGATTTAGGGAAGAACACTAATTATGAAATATTTGGAATGAAGAATGAGAGGAGAGAGAGTGTCTTCTCCCAAAAATAGGGTCGGCCACTAGATCCCCCTCTCCCAAGCATTAAAAAATGACACTTATGCCCCTATTGGGTTGTCATGAAGAGAGTTTAATTGATAGAAGCTTCTATTCTCAATGAAGGTTAATCTAATGTCCAATTTAATGAGAAAGGTTAAGTAAATTTGAGTCCAATATGACTAGTCTAACTATTGGTCCAAGTTATCTTGTCAAGTCTAGTTAGGTCTACTAGTATCATATCTAATTAAATAGTCTAATCACTACCAATAATATATTAGTCACAATATATATAACATGCACATTATATAGGAATAAAATATAGACAATATATTTATAATAACATAAAATAACAAAAATATTCATATTCTAGAAATATGGTAGTGACAAGTCTACCCTTCTTAAAATAATTTTTTTCTCAGAATTAAAAACTAAACTAGCACAAGAACACAATAGAACAAGAAATAATACCTCAAGGCCCGAAGAGATGTGTACTGCTCGCACATTTTATCCTCCCTCTCCCAGGTTGACTCACCCGGAGAGTGATGTCTCCATGCGACACAAACTAGAGGAATTGTTTGGTTCCGCAATACCTTCTCTCTTCGATCCAAAGTCTCCACTGACTGCTCTGGATAGCTGAGAGTAGGACCAATCTTGATCTCCGAGTGATCTAGTATGTAACTAGGATTTGTCATGTATCATCTCATCGACGACATGTAGAACACGTTATTTACTCCCTCTAATATAGGCCACAAGTCTAGTTTGTAGGCCACTGTACCGACCCTGGCAAGAACACCAAAGGGTCCAATATACCTTGGACTAAGCTTCCCGTCTCCACCAAAGCGAATCGTGCCCCATGTAGGAGAAATTCGTAAGAACACCATATCGCCAACCTAGAATAAAACACAACCTTAATATACAATCTGAAATAAAGCAATCTCAAACAATCACAAAGAAAACCTATACCTTAAACTCCAAAGGTCTCCGGTGGCTGTCGGCCCAATGCCGCTGTCTGTCCTGTGCTATCAGAAGTCTATCTCTAATAAGCTTCACCTTCTCAGCTGCATCTATAATCATCTCTTATCCCAACAAGGTTCTCTCACCAATACCATCTCAAGATAAAGTAGTACGATATCTCCATCCATATAAAGCCTCGAATGGTGATATCTCAATACTGGCCTGGTAACTGTTATTGTAAGCAAGCTTTACCAGGTGCAGATGATCCTCCCAAGAATCTCTGAGATCCGAAACACAAGTGTGTAGTATATCTTCGAGAGTCTGAATAGTCCTCTTCAACTGTCCATTTGTTTGGGGGTGATATACGGTACCAGACTTGAGCTAAGTGCCCAAGCTATCCTGCAAACTCCTTCAAAAGTGGAAAGTAAAAAGACTATCCCAATCTGAGATGTTGCTCATAGAAACTCTATGCAATCTGCCAATCTGCCGCATATATATCTTCATTAGCTTCTCCGTAGATGTACCAACTTTAAATGTAAGAAGTGGGCCAATTTGGTCAACCTATCTACGATGACCCAAATTGTATTTTTCTTTCCTGGAGAAAGCGGAAGCCCCAAAATAAAATCTATGGTTATATGCTCCCACTTCCACTCGGGGATGGGTAAAGGCTAAAATAATCCACCTGGCCTCGGCTTATCCACCTTTAACTCCTGGCATAATAAATACCTGGATACAAAGCGCACCACCTCCATCTCCATACCATACTACCATACGTGCTCCCTCAGGTTCCGATATATCTTGTTGCCACCTGGATGCATCAAGTACTAAGAGCGATTGCCTCCTACAGAACCTCCTCGGGCAACTCCCTCTCGATATACATAACCTAGTACTATGCCGCAATGATCTATCATCAGCAATAATGAAGTCCTCTGATAATTCCACCCAAACTTGTGCCTTGATACTCTTTAGAGCCTCATCATCATACTGCGCAGCCCTAATTTTGTCAATTAGCTCAGACTATATTTGTAATCCCTATATCTATATTTTGATACCAGAAACTAGCACCTTAATAACCAAGCTCTCAAGATCGGCCACCAATCTCTCAAGATAAGCCAACAAGTGTCTGTCCATCGTCAAGTACATAGCCATCGGATACCTGCTCAAGGCATCAACGACTACGTTGGCCTTCCCTCAGTGATATTGTAATAAAATATCAAAGTTTTTTATCAGCTCCAACCACTTCCTCTGTCTCATGTTCAGCTCTTTCTGCGTAAATACGTACTTCAAGCTCTTATGGTCTGTGAAGATCTCCATACACTCTACGTACAGATAGTGTTTCTACAGCTTTAGAGTAAAGATGGCCGCTGCCAACTTCAAATCGTGGGTAGGGTAGTTCTTCTTATGAGGATGCAATTGCTTGGAAGCATAGGCAATTACCTTCCCGTGCTGCTGAAGAACACAACCCAAACCCTTTCCTAAAGTATCACTATAGATAGTGAATCCACCTGTCCCCGATAGCAACATCAATACTGGAGCTATCGTCAATCTCTTCTTCATATCATCAAAAATGGCTTGACAATCCTATTTCAAGACAATATCCACATCCTTCCTGGTCAACCTAATCATCGGCTCTGCAATCCTGGAGAAGTCATGCACAAATCTCCTGTAATACCCTGTCAGTCCTAGAAAACTCCTAACCTTAGCTACTAAACTTGGAGTAGTCAATGACTCCACTACTATGATCTTCTTTGGGTCAACTGAGATCCCGTCACCCGTCACCATATGACTAAGGAATTCAACCTTGTCAAAGAAGAACTCATACTTCGAAAGCTTTTCGTAAAGTTCCTTCTTCCTGAGAGTCTACAAAACTAACCTCAGGTGCTCCTTGTGCTTCTCTGATATATTTAAATACAAAAGAATATCATCATTGAATTCCACCATGAACTTATCAAGGTACTAGGAGAAAACCTTATTCATCGAGTTTATGAATACCGTCGGGGCATTGGTCAACCCAAATGGCATCACCAAGAACTCATACTGGCCATACCGAGTCTAAAAACTATCTTCAGAATATCTTCCATCTTCACTTTCATCTGGTTGTAGCCTGACCTCAAGTCTATCTTTAAGAATTCCCTTGCTCCGCTCAACTGATCGAAGAGATCATCTATCCTCGACAGCGGGTATTTGTTCTTGATAGTGAGGTTATTCAAAGCCTTGTAGTCGATATATATACGTATTGACCCATCCTTTTTTGGTTCAAACAATATTGCTGCACCCCACGGTGATGAACTAAATCTGATGAAGCCCTTATCCTGTAACTCATCTACATACTTTTTCAACTCTGCCAGTTTATTATTGTTGACCTTATAGATGTATTGTGATATCGAATTTGTGCCTGACACCAAGTTTATAGAGAATTCAACATCTCTGTCTGGCGGTAATCCCGACAATTCCTCTGGAAAGACATCTAGGAACTTATCTATCAAAGGATGTGGCAGCTCCTTTTCTTCTACCATGGCTCCACAGATGATTCCTTTGCTCTGCTTCATTGCTTCTCTGGCAATCTTGAACTCTGGCTCTCCTGGAGGTCGAAATAATACTTTACCTCTATGATATTTTATACTAGCATGGTGCCTACTCAACTAATCCATCTCGAGTATAATATCGTAGCTCGAAAGTGGCATTACGAGTAAGTACGCACTCAAGTCTCAGCATCCCAATTTATCTTTCTGATCCTTATAAAAATTACTGACTAGGTTAATGCCACCACCAGTCGTGATCTTTCAATTCCTAGCCAAGGGTTCAGCGTCTAAATGGTACTTAAAAGCCAAAGATACAGATACAAAACTATGGGAAGCACCAGAATAAAATAAGACAAATGTTGGAATGGAATCGAGAAGGACTGAGCCTGAAATAACGTCTCCCATTGGCTCGGCCGCCTCGACCATTATGGCGAATACTCGCCCTTGGGGTACACCTCTCTGCTGCTACTAGTGTTGGGCGAATCTTTGCTGCTATGGCAAAAGTGGAGGTCCCCTTTGCCGGCCTCCCGGTGGTGTAGGTTCTTTAAAAGGTCCCCTCTGAGCGGCAGCTCCATCTTGAGCTGGACGAGTCTGAATCGATGGGCCATCCCTCAACTGATGGACTGATGATCCGTAAGACAAATTGGTACCCAACCTTTTTTTGCAGATATCTTCGTATATCATATCTTCCCACAGTATGCATACTGAACAAGTGGCTGGGTATGCCTCTGCGATATCTAGTGAACATGTCTACGAACTGGTACCTCATGATGATATTAAAATGGTCTATGCTGCTGCTAAAAATGGGAACGCTTGGTCGGTCCAGTATTGTCACTCGTACCTCCAGAAATATTGTGACCCCTCTTGGGCCTGAGATCCAGATCATCCTCAGTAATCTGGGCATCTATCAAGATCTTCTCAAAGGTAACAGTGCAACGACCAGAAGTGCACGACTTGATTTACCTCATCAGTCCCTTTCTGGACTTTTGGGTCGATCTTTTGGATTCCGAATCATGGATGGTGCAAAATGGCTCAAACGACAGAAACCTGTGGCATACTCATTAACCCACATATTCTCCGGGACTAAGTCATGAAATTGACTCTCCAAAGCTCCTAGGGCCACATCAGGAAAGAATATTTTTCTTGAAAGCTTCTTGAAAGCCTCCCAACTAAGTCCTCATATGGTAAGCCTAGGCTCCATGTGATAGCAAGTGAGTGCGATATCAAACAAATGGCTGTGAGCCGCTTCGATATGTAAGCTTTATGGAATCTGAACCAATTGTAGGATCATCTCTATATCATCCAACCAGTCGTCAATGTAGAGTATCCAATCGGTACCCTTGAACTCCCGAGGCTACATCCTCTTGAAGTCCACAATAGTTCCTGGCCTCTACTACTGTGGCTGACCATGATACTGCTGGGCAACTCTCTCTACTGCCTATAGGGCCACCTGGTGAGCATTCTCTATGATGTCTCTCATCAGCTCTATCTGTGCTTGGTGTGCCTCTTTCTGTATCCTCTGTGCCTCAGTTTGAATACGCTGAGCCTCCGCTAACAACCTTAGAGCATCTATCATGCCCTGGATCAAAGCAAACATCTGTGCCCTATCAGCAGGCACACCTCCAGCAAAAGAAAACTATGTCAATGGAGGAAGGTCCTCTACTACAGCTGGGACAGCCTTCTTGAAAAGAAGAGGAGGACAACCCCCAAAATTTGCTAAAACTCCTATGTAAATAGGTGAAGCAGAAAGAGCAACTCTAGCTGTCTGGATAGGAGATCGAGAGGTGGCAGACCTCTCTTAAGCTGCGGGTCCTGATCTCTGTGATCTGGTCTTCGGCAACATCCTAAAGATAGATCGAAATAAGAAAAAGTTAATAAGGCACAAGATATGATATCATCAAAGAAGGACAGCAAAATTTCAAAGAAAGCAAGTATTAAGAATGATAAGATCAGCAAAATTAATAGATTTAAAAAATTTCTAGTTGTGATTGAGTATACTTTCATCATATATCCTAAATCCTATATTAGGCTCGTAATAGTACTCCAAGTCCGAGTCCTACTACGATATCGCACTAGTTACGACTTGTACCTGCATGGGCCACCATAAAAATGTGTCATGACCCGTACCCGAAAATTGGGCATAAGTCATGGTTACGTCCAGCCTACGCCGCAACATCGACGGTAGAACACTGTCTAGGTCATAATATAAACTAACATATCTCGCAATAATATATAACATGTCAATGATCTCAACTCCATAATGAGGATAAGATGAATATAAATGTAATATCACAACCAATACTAAATCACAATAATATCTATAGGAAAATGAATGGCACGATAAAGATATAAAAATGATATGAAGGAGTTCCAACAAATAAGTTTAGAGGTAAGCATCTCACATAATAACAATAAGTCTAAGAGTCTAGATAAATCAATCTTAAAATAAATCTCAAAAATAATAACAACTCAATGTATCAATGTAAACCCCCTTGACCAAATTTAGGTTTATTTAGCTTAGATAGAGAGACTAGGATTGAATTGGTGACAATTAGAGTTGAATGGAGTAAATTAGATTTATTGTGCAATAATTATATTACTTAATAACCTTAACTTTGTTTCGATAATTGGAGCGCAACACTAGTATTTACCTTCAAACAAATTTCATACACATTTCCTAGACATGCCAGACTACCATTTTGACCCTAGTGTAATTCGTAAATACTCTATCTTTTGCTTCATTTTAGTCGCGCAATATTCGTTACAATTGTCTAGTTTTAAATTCCAATAAATCCAACCTTGTATAATTTTTTTGTCCCAATTAAAATTTAAGACAGACCCAACCCATTTTCATATAACCCAAATTATGATATTAATCTATTCTGAGTCTGCTACGTCCATGACACTCGTGTTCCATCCAATTTTAATCCCATGTATTTCCAATTGATTAAAGAACACCTTATGCATTAGTTTTTAATTAAATCGTTGTGAAGACCAACCTTACCCAAAGCTTGACCCAATCTAGCCCATATACACCCTACACTCCTTCATGACAACATGTCTCCCACCCCAAGAAACCCTAGCCGGCCCAATTCCCTAGGAGGACACCCCTTTTCTTCTCTCCATATATATATCTATATGTTTCTCTCTCCCCTAACCAAATAAAACCCTAGCCGAATCCATTCTCCTCCCCCTCAACCCGATCACCCGCCTCCATCTTGCCCCGCTCACATCCGGCCGCCACCACCTCAACCACCGACCTCCTTCGCCTGGCCCTCGACGTCTACCACAGACCCCGATTGCTTGAACCCTCGACTGCCAGTCCCCCTCTCTACATCAACCATCATCACCATTATCAACACCATCACCACCTTCGTATCCCCTTCTCCCGGCTTCCAACTACCACCTTCACCGCCTGACTACTGGGTACCACCGCCCCCAGCCTTACCGTCTCTACCACCCTAGCACCATCAGCAACCATCACCTGTATCACCACCACCCACCACTCGTACCACCATCATCAACATCATCGCCCCACGCCATTCCCCGACTCCACCTCAACCCGACCCTGATTCCTCCGGCCACCTGACCACCACCTGTCAGCACCGCCAACTACCACCACCAGCCTAACAGCCGCCTTCTCTACGACCAGATCTACCGCCAATCGCTGCTGCTGCTGCTGAGACTGCTGCTGCCGCTGCTGCTTTCCCGTGCACCGTCGAAGCTCTGCGCCACCTCAGAGAGAAGGTCGTCGACAAGCACAGACCCCCTCCCTCGACCACGACTAGGTATTGCATGTTATTTTAAATAAAATTTTATGTATCGTGGTGTGAACGTGTCGTCGAACGGACATGAGTAACGATAATTTCTAAGGGCAATGTATGTGTAGATGTGTTTGTTGTTAAATTACTAATTTAGGGTCAAGTAACTACTCTAATGAATAACTGTTAATATGAACGCCATATTGACCTAGAAACCTAGACATTGACCAAGTGCACCCTAACATGATAATTAGGACATGTATTTTTATACAAAACGTAATTAGTTTTGTAATAGGCCTTTTGGTAATTTGTTGCCTTGAGGTAACTAGTAACTGAGGACAGGATACGGTACGCCTTAGCTGCGTGCACACGCGGCCCTGTAGTTGACCAGCTGTGACCCCTTGCGTCAGTGCCTAAGAGCATCGTAGAGTTTCTGTGCATATTACTTTAGTAACTGATGATCGAATTGCTATATTATATTATATGTATAGGGTCGCTGGACCATTCAGGAGAGACTTTAGGAGCAGGTTATTGGCACTCGCAGCTTAAGGACCCAGTCAAGATACCTTACCATATTTACTGTTTAATTTAAATTATGCAAATATTGTATGATATCTTGTTGCTTTACTTCGTATAATTGTGCACATCCGAGATTGACTCGGGTGCAGTCGACGAGTACGTCGATGAGTAGTATAATTGACCTAGTCACTAGCAGACTCAACCCCCATTGGGAGGATACTCTGATATCTTCAGAGACCTGACACTCTTACACGCATCACGGTGACAAATTTATATAGGAATATGGGTTCGCATACCCGACTAGCTATCGGTGCGTGTGACATGCATCACGGTTAGTACGTAATCAGGATTATATAATTAATAGAGACTTGGCATTTAGATACGTGGTATGCACTTCGTGTATTCGACTTGTATATCTATATTGGGCGGGGAGGACCACTAGTAGGCATTTGGGATACACACATTAGAATCTGTAGTATCCGGAGGAGCCACGGATCCAATGACTTCCGTTATTCAGATACCGTATTCTTCGGAGCGATGCAGACATATATATATTTATAGATACCTCATTCTTCGGAATGATGGACGTTACATGTACAGATACCTCACTCTTCGGAGTGTGAACATTATGCCTACACCTACCCATACGTACCAAGGTTGTCCTTACATTGTATTCACTTAGATAGTTAGCACACCCCTTTATTTTATTCAGTATTTATATATATGGCATACATTTTTGTATCATGTTACGTCCTTCTGAGGACCTGGTTCCCTTCCAGATTTGGATAAGGCATATTATCCTATCATGTACGGACCCGGACAAGAGACGAGGTTGCATCCGAGGAGGAGCTATAGGTGCTACCGTCAGAGTTCCCATGATCATTCAGTAGGCCTTCCGCCTATGATTGGAGCATTATTATCTAGTCAGCCGATGCCCTAGTCATTACTCTTTTTATCTGCCTTTCAGTACTTTTATTTTGTCATAGTAGTGGGTTTGTTCCCACCAGACATTTTGGATTATACTATGACATTTTAGACTGACATTTATTTTACAGCATTTATCTTAGTACTTCTTGGTTATATTGTGGATGAGATTAGATTACCTGTTTTGATGTTAGTATTGGACTTGTTAGTATTTTAGGACCGCGGAGTACTCTTCGTATGATCCATTAAATTAGGAAATCCCTCAAAGACGTATTAGCTGGCTATTGCCACATGGCCTGGTCCCGTGTATCTTCGGACTGGGGCGTGACATAATTTTAGTCGTGGCCCATGCAGGTCCTTCTGTTTATCGCTTGCGATATGGTAACATGCCCAGTTAGCCTGCAATAAGATAGGAATTACTAGGTTTCATCCACCATGATTACGTCCTTGAACTTCCTTCGTATTATTTCTAAATATCTGCATCCTGTTTGCTTGATTCCGTACTCTTTTAATAAATTTCTATCTCTTGCAGCAAGATGAACTTGCACAGTGGATGAGGAGCACACGGTACCGTGGTGCCAGTCAACACCACACAGAGAGAGAAGATATCCCAGGGACCACCTGGAGAGCAACCAGCACCACAGGCCTCGATGATTCTACATGCCCAGCTGATACATTTATGCGAGACTTCTCAGGGCGATCCTACACAGCATCACGAGGGGCAGACTTCACAGAAGATCCCCACGCAGCATTTTGAGGGCCAGACTTTGGGGGCTACGTTGATTCCACAAACCGAGAGGACGATATCTGAAGAGACACCTATAATACAGTCGGAGGTTCTGCTGCCACCACCTCCACCTTTCTCACCACAGATGCCACATTCGGATGGACAGCCGCAGATGCTTTAGTTCTTCCAGGCTATGATACAAGCAAGTGGCATCAGACCGAAACGTTGAGACAGAGCTCAATAGCAGTCCTGGAGAGGACACCTACACCAGCACCCGTACCAGCTCCTACACCTATTCATCCAACTGGTACTGTACGAGGGTTCTGCCAGATAGACTCAGATACTTTTTTGGGCAACGAGACTGCAGAGAAGATCTCTGATTGGGTCGCCAACACAGAGATGCTACTAAAGGCTTCTCAGCTACATCCAGACCTTTGGATGACCGTAGTAAAGGTCCAACTGAAAGGCAACGCCCATCACTGGGGGAATTCCATAGAGCGCTGCATAGGCGAGACACAAACATGGGAGCAGTTCTCAGGGTACTTTAATGCAAAGTATTTCTCGGCTACAGTCAGAAATGCCCTGTACTCCCAGTTCTTGCATCTAGAACAAGAGAATATGACCGTAGACACATACGACACAGAGTTTATCCGACTTAGCATATTTGTTACCGCTTTGATACCCAATAAACTAGAAAAGGTCCAGAGATTCTATCACGACCTCACTTTCGAGCTGCAGAGGTATACCACCACCCAGGAGAGGATTTCTTATGAGGAGGTTCTTTCAGAGGCGAGCATCCAGGAGGCCATTGGCAGAGGAGCAAGATATTCCAGCATGACCGTACCAGCCAGAGCCAAACCCAGAGCAGGAGGATCGATCCGTCACCCAGGAGCACAGACACAGCAGAGGACAGTGCCATACCAGCATAAGGAGCTTCCGACTTGTCACCATTGTGGCAAGAGGGGACATGTCATCAGAGATTGTAAGAAGAAGCTTGGATTATGTATGATATGTGGAGTGAGTCAACACCTTGCCAGAGATTGCCTACAGCACATAGATGCAGCACCACAGACAGGACAGGGTCCAACTATACCAGCCTTGAGGATACTACCCCCGCTAGGAGGTCAACGACCACCAGCACCCAAAGGATTTCAGAGGGGACCACTCTTGGCCCCACAAGAGGCACAGTTTGATCGAGCCAAACAGTAGGCCGTAGGACAGAGGCACGGACAGGCCTTTGCACTAGTAGCGACTGAGGAAGAAACAAAAGGAGAAGCTATCACAGGTACCATTTTAGTTGCATCATTACCTGCTACTGTATTATTTAATTATGGTGCTACACTATCTTTTATATCTAGTAGATTCGTAGCTATACATAGAGTAGCTACTTTCCCCCTTCCTAAGAGTTGGAAGATTCTTACCGGAGGAGGTATCGTACCGGTTACCAGCACTATTAGAACGTGCTCAGTAGTCGTGTGTGGTCAAAAGATAATAGCACACATTTTCGTATTTCCAATGCCATACTTTGACGTCGAATCAGGCATAGACTGGTTGAGCTAGTATAATATCATACTGGATTGCCGGAGAGGTAGCATCATTTTTAGACCACTAGATCAATCGGAGTTCGAGTACATGCGAGGGACCAGCGAGCGAGGAGTAAGTCAGACAGCTGGAGCTTATATGGCTATGGAGACAGCACCCCCATCGATAGTTGCATAATTTGAGGATGTTTTTTTGGAGGAGTTGCCAGGCTTGCCGCCAGATAGAGACATGGAGTTCACTATTGAGTTGGTACCCGGAGCAGCACCGATATCTTCAAATGTGTACCGATTGACAAAGAAGGAACTAGATGAGCTGAAGCTACAGTTAAAAAGTTGCAGATCAAGGGATTCGTCTGTCCTAGTACATCACCTTGGGAGCACCAGTATTGTTTGTACCAAAGAAGGATGGGACAGTCCGTATATGCATTAATTATAGAGCCCTTAATGCTTTGACTATCAAGAACAAGTACCCCTGCCACGGACTGATGATTTGTTCGACCAGCTGACAGGAGCAGTAGTGTTCATAAAGATCGACTTGAGATCGGGTTACCATCAGGTAAAGGTGCAGAGGGAAGATATTCCAAAGACATTATTCAGGACTCGTTATGGTCACTACAAGTTTTTAGTGGTGCCTTTCAGATAGACAAATGCGCCTGCAGTATTTATGAACTTGATGAATAGGGTCTTTCACCAATATCTGGACCACTTCGTGGTAGTCTTTATCGATGATATCTTGGTGTATTCAAAGAGCCACGAGGAGCACGAAGAGCACTTAAGACTAGTGTTAGAGAATCTGAGGCGTGAGAGACTTTATGCAAAGCTGAGCAAGTATGAGTTTCTTCTAGATCGTGTCACTTTTCTCGGACACGTTATCTTGGGGGATGGTATTTCGGTAGATCCAGTAAAGATTTCCTCAGTAGAGACATGGCCGACCCCTACTAACGTCTCAGAGGTCAGGAGTTTCCTAGGACTTGTCGGATATTACCGGAGGTTCGTAGAGAACTTCGTAAGGATCACAGAGCCGATGACCTGCTTGACCCGTAAGGAGCAGGAGTTCACCTGGATAGAGGAGTGTCAGACGATATTCGATGAGCTAAATAAGCGTCTCACTATGGCACCTATCTTGACCATACCTTCTGGACCCGGAGGATTCATGATCTATAGTGACGCATCCAGAAAAGGATTAGGATGCGTCTTGATGTAGCATGGAAAAGTTATGGCCTATGCCTCTAGACAGATGAGGACCCATGAGAAGAAGTATCCAACTCACGACTTAGAGCTTACCGTAGTAATCTTTGCCTTGAAGCTTTGGCGAAACTACCTATATGGAGAAAGAGTGGAGATATTCACAGATCACAAAAGCCTAAAGTACGTCTATACTCAGAAGGACCTAAACTAGAGACAAAGACGTTGGCTCGAGGTGATGACAGACTTTAAGATCGAGCTATAATACCATCTGGGAAAGGCCAACGTAGTAGCCGATGCATTAAGTAGAAGACACATGGCATTCTTTTTGACTACTTAGCAGTATCTCTTGAGAGATCTAGAACAAATGGGTATAGAGGTCATTATGCCCAGAACAGACGGCCAGTTGTCGAGTTTCCAGTTTTAATCGACATTGGTTGATAGAATCAAGGCTATCTTGCCAACCGATGCAAGATTCCAGAGGCTTCGACAGAGGAAAGAGGCCAGAATACAGACAGGATTGCGCATACAAGAAGATGGGACTTTGAGATATGGAGATCGTCTCTATATTCTGAATGGAGAACTTCGTCGGGAGTTGATATCGGAGGCACACAGTTAAACATACTCTATTTATCCAGGAGGCACGAAGATGTACAAATACTTAAGGCAGTACTAATAGTGGCATAAAATGAAGAGGGAGATAGCCCACTTTGTGGCAAAGTACCTGGTGTGTCAGCAGGTTTACTTCAGCCGCTCCCGATACCTGAATGGAAATGGAAGAACATCACTATGGACTTTGTTACGGGCTTTCCAAGGAGTCCTAGTGGTCGCAATACAGTATAGGTAATCGTAGATCGACTCACCAATTATGCTTACTTTTTACCTTTCAGAGTTGGACAGTCTACGAAAGTCTTAGCAGATATGTATATGAGGGAGATCGTGCAACTGCATGGAGTGCCAGTCAGTATAGTATCCGACAGGGATACGAGGTTCACCTCTTACTTTTGGCGGAGTATGCAAGAGAGTCTCGACACCCGCCTAAAGTTTAGCATATCGTATCACTAGTAGATGGATGGCCAATCCGAGCGCACCATTCAGACACTGGAAGACATGTTGAGGACGTCATGCTTGATTTTGGTAGATCATGGGAGGACCATTTGCATTTGGTCAAATTTTCCTACAATAATAGTTACAGGCGAGCATTCAGATGGTAGGAAGTATCGTTCCCCGGTATGTTAGAGCGATGTGGGCGAGAGGCAGATTCTTGGGCCAGAGTTGGTTGTTCATATGGTAGAGAAGGTAAAGAAGATCCAAGGGCACCTACGAGCAGCACAGGATAGACATAAGCATTGGGCAAATGTGTATCGACGACCCCTAGAATTCTAGGTTGGAGATCATATGTTTCTAAAAATCTTACGTACTCGAGGAATTATCAGGTTTGGAGGCAAATAAAAACTGAGTCTAAGGTAAATCAGACCATTCGATGTGTTAGAACGCATTAGAGAGGTTGCTTACAGGTTAGCCTTACCACGGACTTTAGAAGGAGTTTATGACATCTTCCATGTATCTCAGCTAAGAAGGTACATGTCAGATTCGAATCATGTGCTTGACCATTCAGAGATCACAATCGGGCCGAGCTAATCATATCAAGAGGAGCCTGTAGAGATTCTGGACAAAAGCAAAAAAGTTTTATGAGGCCAGACTATCCCTCTAGTTTGTGTCGTATGGAGACATCATGCACCAGGTGAGTCGACCTGGGAACGTGAGGATGATATTCGACAGCATTATCCCCATCTCTTCGAAGGCCTAGGTATCTAGTAGCATTTAATTTCAGTCAATAGTTTTTACCATATGTCTGTTTTAATTTTGAGGATGAAATACTCTAAGGAGGGTAGATTATAAACCCCCTCGACCAAATTTAGGTTCATTTAGCTTAGATAGAGAGACTAGGATTGAATTGGTGACAATTAGAGTTGAATGCAGTAAATTATATTTATTATGCAATAATTATATTACTTAATACACCTTACCTTTGCTTTGATAATTGGGACTTTACACTAGTATTTACCTTCAAACAAATTTCATATATATTTCCTAGACATGCCAGACTACCATTCTGACCCTTGTGTAACTCATAAATACTCAATCTTGTACTTTATTTTAGTCGCGCAATATTTATTACAATCGTCTAGTTTTAAATCCCAATAAATCCAACCTTGCATAATTGTTCATTTCAATCAAAATTTAAGACACAGACCCAACCCGTTTTTATACAACCCAAATTATGGCATTAATCTATTCTGAGTCTGCTACGCCCATTACACTCGTTTCCACCCAATTTTAACCCCATATATTTTTAATTGATTAAAGAACACCTTGTGCATTAGTTTTTAATTAAATTATTGTGAAGACCAACCTTACCCAAAGCTAGACCCAACCTAGCCCATATACACCCTACACTCCTTCATGACAATATGTCCCCCGCCCCAAGAAACCCTAGCCGACCAAATTCCCTAGGAGGACCCCTCTTTTCTTCTCTCCATATATATATATATATATATATATATATATATATATATATATATATATATATATATATATGTTTCTCTCTCCCCTAACCAAATAAAACCCTACCCGAATCCATTCTCCTTCCCCTCAACCCAATCACCCGCCTCCTCCTTCGCCCGATCACATTCGCCTGCTACCACCTCAACTACCGACCTCCTCCGCCTGGCCCTCGACATCGACCACAGACCCCGGTCGCCTGAACCCTCGACTGCCAGTCCCCCTCTCCACATCAACCATCATCACCATCATCAACACCATCACCTCCTCCGTATCCCCTTCTCCTGGCTTCCAACCACCACCTCCATCGCCTGACTACCGACAACCACCGCCTCCAGCCTCACCGTCTCCACTACCCCAGCACCATCAGCAACCATCACCTGTACTACTGCCACCCACCACCAGTAACACCATCATCAACATCACCACCCCGTGCCATTCCCTGACTCCACCTCAACTCGACCCCGATTCCCCCAGTCGTTCGACCACCACCTTCCAGCACCGCCAACCACCACAACTAGCCTGACCGCCGTCTTCCCCACGACCAGATCCACCGCCAATCTCCGCTGCTGCTACTGTTGCAACTGCTGCCGAGACTGTTGTTGTCGCTGCTGCTTCCCGGTATACCGTCGGAGCTCTGCTCCACGCCGGAGAGCAGGTCATCGACGAGCATAGACCCCCCCGGCCACAACTAGGTATTACATGTTATTTCAAATAAAATTTCATTTATCGTGGTGTCAACGTGTCATCGAACGGACACGAGTAACGATAATTTCCAAGGGCAATATATGTGTAGATGTATTTGTTGTTAAATTGCTAATTTAGGGTCAAGTAACTATTCTAATAAATGACTGTTAATATGAATGCCATGTTGACCTAGAAACCTAGACATTGACCAAGTGCACCCTAACATGATAATTAGGACATGTATTTTTGTACAAAACATAATTAGTTTCGTAACAGGACTTTTGGTAATTTATTGCCTTGAGGTACCTGGTAACTAAGGACATGACACGTGTATGCCTTAGCTGCGTGCACACGTGGCCCTGTAGTTGACTAGTTGTGACCCTTTACGTTAGTGCCTAAGAGCAGCGTAGAGTTTCTGTGCATATTACTTTAGTAACTGATGATCGAATTGCTATATTATATTATATGTATAGTGTCGCTAGACCATTCAGGAGAGACTTCAGGAGCAGGTTATTGGCATTCGCAGCTTGAGGACCCAGGCAAGATACCTTACCATATTTACTATTTAATTTAAATTATGCAAATGTTGTATGATATCTTGTTGCTTTACTTCGTATAACTGTGCGCGTCCGAGATTGACTCCTGTACAGTCGACGAGTACGTCGATGAGTAGTATAATTGACCTAGTCACAAGCAGACTCACCCCCCATTGGGAGGATACTCCAATATCTTTCGAGACCTGACACTCTTACACGCATCACGATGACAAATTCATATTGGAATGTGGGTTCGCGTACCCGACTAGCTATCGGTGCATGTGACATGCATCACAGTTAGTACATAATCAGGGTTATATAATTAGTAGAGACTTGGCATATAGATACGTGGTATGCACGTCATATATTCGACTTGTATATCTATATTGGGAGGGGAGGACCACTAGTAGGCGTATGGGATACACACATTGGAATCCGTAGTATACGAAGGAGCCACGGATACAATGACTTTCTTTATTCAGATACCGTGCTCTTCGGTGCGATACGGACGTATATATATTTGCAGATACCTCATTCTTCGGAATGATGGATGTTATATGTATAAATACCTCGCTCTTCAAAGTGTGGACGTTATGCCTACATCTACCCATACGTACCAAGGTTGTCCTCATATTGTATTCACTTAGATGGTTAGCACACCCCTTTATTTTATTCAGTATTTATATATATATGCATTTTTATATCTTGTTATATCCCTCTGAGGACTTGGTTCCCTTCTAAATTTGGATAAGACATATTATCCTAATGTGTACAGACCCAGATAGAAGATGAGGTACACATCCGAGGAGGAGCTAAAGGTGCTACCGTCAGAGTTCCCATGATTATTTGGTAGACCTTCCGCCTAGGATTGGAGTATCATTATCGAGTCAGCCGATGCCCTAGTCATTACTCTTTTTATCTGTCTTTCAGTACTTTTATTTTGTCATAGTAGTAGATTTGTTCCCACTAGACATTTTGGATTGTACTATGACATTTCAGACTGGCATTTATTTTCCAGTATTTATCTTAGTACTTCTTTGTTATATTCGGGATGAAATTAGATTACCTATTTTGATGTTAGTATTAGACTTGTTAGTATTTTAGGATAGCGGAGTACTCTTCGTAGGATCCATTAAATTAGGAAATCCCTCAAAGACGTATTAGCTGGCTATTGTCACGTGGCCTGGTCCCGTGTATCTTGGGACTGGGGCGTGACAATCAAGGCTGGAGACATATCCAGTACAATATAATATAACTAACTAAGTCACTACTAGTGTCTTCTCTATAGGAAGTGGCTCCTCCTGAGGCTCTGAAATATATCCATCGTCTACTTATGGTCCATAATAAGTGAGAAAAAAGTTCTTGAGATCCTCTGAAAAATATTATCAAGTCAGGATTGGAGCAAAGCACATAAACTAACAACAATTCTAATTATATTAATAAAAACTATAAAGCAGTGAGTAAGAAATATAAATGATAGAATAAAATACTAGAATATAAGGAAAGCTAGAGCATTAATCATCATATCATAGGTATATGGTAAGCAGAGAAAAGTAGTTGATGTAAATACTATCAATGTATGAACTGGAAATAGAGGAATAAAAATACTGGCAAAGTGCCTTGAAATATAAGTTTGCTATGTAATCGGCTTGGGACTAGATCAGGCTTGTTATATATGATTATCTATGATATATGTGAGGTCAGGCTAACTATCTGGTTAGCTATGATGTGAGTAAGAGTCAGTCTAATCATATATAACATGCTATAAGGCATGTAATACGGTCAGGCGAAACCATACGTAAGATGTGGGGTGAGCTATGATGCATGTAAGGTGGGGTATGATAACATAACTTACTAATATTTTCCTGTCCCCAACCATTAAGATGGATCCAATTACGAATCCTCATGACAGGTATCTATTATACTAGCCCGTGTATCCACTGTGTCGAAAATCAAGTATAATACTACAATAATAATCACAGTAACCATCAAAAATAATAAAAACTGCCAGAGAATGTACTTGCCTGAGGTCATGACCAAGGAATAGTAACAAATCTAGAACTGGAGTCATAAAGTCATAAATAGAAAATTTGATGTTAATATGATGTTATAGAGCAATAAATATGTATAAATAGCTTATAATGATGATTATAGGTCAATTCTAAGTCTTAGTATCCAAACTAGGTCAAGGCTAAGGTTAGAGTCCATATTTATCTATAGAGTTGACTTATAGGGTTAAACTAGCTAATACTAGCCAATACCAAGTTATCTCTAGGTGTCTAGGTATATCTTAGTGCGATTATATGCTAGGTATCAATACTAGTCATATATGGGGTTATCTAGGTCATATATACTAATACCTTAACTTATTTAGTATTAACACCTTAGTATCCTAGCCTCACTCTAATACCTTCAATCCAACCCCTTTGGTAACTTGATACCAATGGATATTACCTTGGTATATCTTGTCACCCTCACTTTTCCAGCTAGGGGTAGTTTGGTAATTTGGTATGAGTATTTAATTTTAGAAATATAATATTATATATTGTGTGATGATTGTATATTTTATTTAATTAAGATAAGCTATGATTATTATGATTAGTAATAATTAGTCATTAAAGAATTGTGTTAATTAGTTAGTTAGAGAGACTAGACAATAATTATACTTGTTACATATAGACCTATTTAGATTTGTCAAGACAATTAGTGAGCCCAACTTGGACCCAAGCCCATTAGTCATTCCACTAATTATCTTAAGAAGGATTAGTTTAATTAAAATTAGTTAGAGACTTCTAAATAAATTTATCCTTAATTATTTCTCATAATGCAACATGTAGGGGACAACTTGGACATTTAAAATTGCATAGTGAAGGGGGAATAGGCCGGCCACTATAGGGGGGTTCTCTCTCTCCTCATTTGTATTTTAATTTTGATCCAAATTCTAGATCCCAAATTTTCTAATTTTCCTCTATCAATTTTCTACACAATTTACCACCAATTCTTTCTTAAATTCATCACTCTTGGAGCCTTGAAGCTTGGAGAAGCAAGTAGCACAAGGAGGAGAAACTTTGGAGTTAGAGATCGTGTCTGGATTATGTCCAATTATATTTTTATTGGGAATCCATCTTCCAATTAGTAATTCTTGAATTTTTCTCTCATTATGGCTTCTTAATCATGCATTTGACCGTTAGGAATAACCCTATGGCATAGGACTACAAATAGTAATAAGCTCTAGGCTATTTGGCTTTGTATTATGAGTTCTATGTGATATTTTGTGTGCATGTTGGGGGAATTATAAAATTTGACACATCAATTGTGTGTCATGAGACCAATTAGATCTAGTTAGACTTAGATCGCGTTATGGGACTAGGTAAGTGTCCACAAATGGATACGTATATGTCGTATCACAGTATTTTGTGATACAGTGTGATACAGGGCAATTTTGAGTGATTTATATGAATTCTCTTCATTACATATTGTAATGACTTCTAATAGTTGTAATAATATATATATATATATATATATATATATATATATATATATATATATATATATATATATATATATATATATATATATGACTTGAGGGAATGATCAATTTTGGAGAATGTAGAGTTTGGCACCTCAATAGGTTGAGTATCATAGATACCCTATTTGGTGCACTATAGGTATTTGTTTAAATATCTTAATATATATATATATATATGTATATATATATATGTATATATATATATATGTATATATATATATGTATATATATATATATATATGTATATATATATATATATGTGTGTGTGTGTGTGTTTATGTGTGTGTATGTGTGTGTGTGTGTATTAGTGACAGTGTGTTTGAGTATCTCATAGAGTATCGGGGGAGGATAAGTGTTAGGTGCTCGGGTTCATGTATATATACAGCAAGAGGGGGTCAGGTTTTACAATCGCAGCAAGCAGCAGTATCAACAGCAGTATCAGCAGTAATAGCTGCAGCAGTTTCAGAAGCAATAGCTGCAGCATCAAGCTATTTTAGAGCAAACCGAGCAGTTTCATAAACATCAATAGTAGTATGCATTAGTAGCAAGAGCAGTGCCAGCAAGTAGGGGGAAGTCCGGGCTGTTCAGACATCAAGGAGAGTGGAAGCAGCAATATTAGTTGCCTGAGATTATAGCTACTGCTACTTGTTGTTATCCTCGGGTTGGGATACAAGTATGCCTAGACCTGAATTGAAGAACACAAGCAGTAGCAGCAATATCAGATGTATGCAGTACCATTTTGGCATTTTTATGGACCTGGGGTATCGGGTTAAGCTATGATGTAATGTTTGGATGTCTTGTAGACTGAACTGAAGTGAGAAGGGAAAACTGGAAGTAGGAGCTTGATGTGGGTACTAAGACAGAATAATTAATAGCAAAAGGGGAAGGTGAAGATACACACTTATATGTGTATCAGTTGGAGAGTTCCTATGTAATGCTAGTATGGTGTCGGATGAGTGATTGTGAGGAGTAATACAATAATTTTGCAGTAAGATACATAAGTGTTCAATTCTATAGTTTAGATAGGATACTCACGAGAGTGGAAAATTATTTCAGTGTATCAGTTAACCGATACGAGGACTGAAACATGAAGTTTCGAGAGGGGGTGTGGCAGTCAGTGGCTGAACACTGATAACAGGTATAAATTATTTATCAGTGATCAAGTAGATGCTAATTTTGAGCAATTATGGATGTTAGTTGGAAGTGTAGTAGTTAGTATATAATATATTAGTAATTAAGTTAGTTGTTTAATACCTACTGTTATTATACTATTGCATTAGTTAGTATAGGCTCAGTTAGTAGTTAAGTAAATACCAATTAGTTAAGTGTTATAGTAGTATCAGTAAATAGGATTGAGCTATTAAGTAAAGTATTAAGACTAGTAAGGGTTATTAGTGATACTAAGCTATACAAATTAGTGTAGGTATTAGCTAGGATATCACCTCTATACTTAGGTAATGATCTACTAAGGTTAATATAAGTTAGTTTTAGCTAATTACTAACCATTTAGACCAATTACCTTAGTGTGGACTTAGACATGGCCAATGAAGCATACTTTGACTTACTAAGCATGATTATCATTTTTATTACACCCATTTTGACATGACATTCCTATTTAGGTGATTATGACACCAGCTTGGGCATCGACAGACACCCTTCGCCCAGGATCAGAGGTGAGTACATTTCTCTATTAGTTTTTATTTTATAATAGTGTATATATCTTATGTTCTAGAACTGTATACTTGATTCTGACACAGTAGTTTCATGGACTGGTACTACATGGATCCTGTCAGAAGATATTATCCCTTACCATATTCAGCGGGTACTCTTTCACATATATTTTATTGTATGTATTAGGTATTAATTTAGTGTAGTTCGTGTTCACACACCGCTCGTATTTAGTGTACCCATATTCATGTTCGTAACGTGTCATGATTGGATCCATTGGTATTAGTTGAGGATGGAAGAATATGAGTTGATTATGTGATCAAGCTCTAGTGCATTCGTGTACATGTCGATTACATATCACACGTGTAATCGAGTTACCATATTGTATTCGTGTTCAACCTAAACCGATCACATAATAAACTTGTATTCTTTGGCACATTAGCAAGATTTTATTTATTTCCATTATATTGCAGTTATTATATTGCTTATTCTTTATTCCAGTATATTACCTATTCACTCTAGTTTATTCATTCTGATGTTTAGTTATCTTGTATTATTTTCTATTATCTGTTATATATGCTTGATTATGTATTTAAAACTGCTTTTAGATGTATGTACTTCGCTCCAGACTGGATATATTTTTCAGATGATTGGCTCATAGACCAGTTTTCTACCTACTACAGGCCGCAGGACGGCGTACCATTAGATGATACTCATTTAGAGCAGGTGGACTTAGTACTAGAGTCTGAGGAGGTTTAGATTTTTGCCAAACTTTTATTGGTCTTTTATTAATGCTATTGGCATGTATATATTATTTCGGACTTGTGGATGTATTGTGACTCTTTCTTTCATTATTCCATCTCGTACTTTATCTTCCCTAGTTTGCATTATGATTGAGTATAGTTTATATTTATTAGTTACTATATTATTCCTCCGCTTGGAGTTGATATGATTGATAAGTACCATGTATATATATTATTCCAGATGTTTAGTTAGTAGAGTTAACCCAGACAGCATTCTACCGCCGATACTGTGGCGTAGGCTGGACGTACCCACGTACTCATGCCCGAATATCTGGGTATGTGTCATGACACATTTTTAATGGTGGCCCATGCAGGTCCTAAAATCGTAAGTAGAGCGATATTATAGTATTGCTCACCTAGAGTACTGCAATGAGCCTGCTGTAGGATATATGATATAGGCTGAGAGTATACACAATCATAACTAGGAAATACTTCTAAATATCAGTTTTGCTATCCTTATCTATTAAATATTTTCTTTACCTTGAATAAAATTTGTCCTTTATTGATGATATATTAATTTATTCGAAGACCCCGGAGGAGCATAAGAAATATCTGAGGATAGTTCTAGAAACCCTCAGGAAGGAGAAGCTATATGGCAAGCTTTCGAAGTATGAGTTCTTCCTTGATAAGATTGAATTCATCGGGCAAGTGATTATAGGAGACAAAATCTCAGTAGACCTGAAGAATATTTTAGAAGTTGAGTCGTGGTCTACCCCGAGTTCAGTGGTGGAGATTAAGAGTTTTCTTGGATTGGCAGGCTATTATCGGAGATTTGTTCAGAATTTTTTCAAAATTGCGGAGCTGATGACTAGACTAACCAGGAAGGATGTGTAGTTCGTCTGGACTGAAGATTGTCAGTCTGTTTTTGAGGAGCTAAAGAAGAGGTTGACTACAACTCCAATATTGATATTTCCATCAGGGTTATAAGGATTTTCTATATATAGTGATGCATCAGTTAAAGGTTTGGGTTGTGTGTTGCAGCAGAACAAGAAGGTGATTGCCTATGCTTCCAGGTAATTACGCTCACATAAAAAGAATTACCCTTTCCACGACTTGGAGTTAGCAGTAATTATTTTTGCTCTTAATCTATGGAAGCACTAATTGTATGGAGAGCGAGTAGAGATCTTTACAGATCACAAGAGCTTGAAGTATGTATTTACACAAAAAGAGTTTAACATGAGGCAGTGACGGTGGTTGGAGTTGATGAAGGACTTTGATATTGTTTTACAGTACCATCCAGGAAAGGAAAATACAGTCGCGGATGCCTTGAGCAGGTATCCAGTGGCTATGTATTTGACGAGGGATATATAATTATTGGCCGATCTTGATAACTTTGGTATTGAGGTATTAGTTTCCAGAGTTACAGCACAGATGTGGGGACTTCAGGTGCAGTCAGAGTTGATGGACCGGATCAGAGTCGCACAGTTCGAGGATGAATCTCTGAGGAGCATCAGAGCACAGGTCTGGATATGATTGGCAGAGGACTTCAGTATTGTAGATGATGGATCATTGTGACACGGTACCATATTGTGTGTACTGAGTGGAGCATTGCACGAGAAGATTTTTTATGAGGTACGTCGATCTTAGTACTCTATGCATCCAGGTGCCAACAAGATGTATAGGGACATGAGAGAACATATTTGGTGGTGTGGTATGAAGTGGGAGGTGGCTAGATTTGTATCTAGATGCTTGGTATTCCAGCAGGTAAAGGCAGAGAGACAGAGGCCAGGTGGATTGTTTCAGCCTTTACACATTCCAGAGTGGAAATGAGAGCATATGACAATAGACTTTGTGTCAGGGCTTTCGTGTTCTCTAGGAGGTAAAGACACAATTTGGGTAATCGTAGATAGGTTGACCAGATCAGCCCACTTTCTGCCATTCAAAGTGGGTACCTCTACAGAGAAGCTCGTGGAGATGTATGTACGTCAGATAGTCAGATTGCATAAAGTTACTGTAAGCATAGTCTCGGATTGGGATAGCCGCTTCACGTCCCACTTCTGAAGGAGCTTGCAGGCTAGCTTGGGCACTCAGCTCAAGTTTAGATCGCATATAACCCTCAGACAGACGGACAGTCAGAGAGGACTATCTAGACTCTCGAGAATATGCTAAGCACCTGTGTTTTAGATTTTGGAGGCTCTTGGGAGGATCATCTTCACTTGGTAGAGTTTTCTTACAACAACAACTACCAGACCAGTATCGAGATATCACCATTTGAGGCATTCTATGGACGGAGATGCCGCACTCCGTTATCATGGGATAATATTGGTGAGAGAGCCTTATTGGGGCTAGAGATGGTCATGGATGCAGCTGAGAAGGTGAAGCTCATCAGGGATAGACTTCGAGTGGCGCAGGACAGGCATCGGCATTGAGCTGATAGCCACCGGAGACCATTGGAGTTTGAGGTATAGACTTTGTTTGTATTGCTTGTAATTACTTTTTTTTTAGAGTGCTATGGCTGTATTTTATGCTAGGTTGGCGATCTATTTTTTTTGTAGATTTCTTCGACACGGGGCACGATTCATTTTGGTAGAGGCAGAAATCTTAGTTCACGATACATCAGACCCTTCAGTATTCTTGAAAGGGTCAGTGCAGTGGTCTACAGACTAGACTTGCTGCCTGTATTAGAGGGAGTACATAACGTGTTCCATGTGTCATAACTAAGACAGTATATGGCAGATCCTAGCCATGTACTAGATCACTCGGAGATCTAGGTTGGTCCGATACTCAGCTATCCAGAGCAGCCCATGGAGATTTTGGATCATAGGGAGAAGGTGCTGTGGAACCAGAAGATTTCTTTGGTGCACGTTGCATGGAGGCATCACTCGCCAGGAGAGAGTACCTAGGAGTAGAGGCCGAGATGCGCGAGCGATATCCTTATCTGTTTGAGCCGTGAGGTATAATTCTTTCTTGGTTGTATTGATTGCTTTTGGTAGTTAGTTTCTTCCTTAATTTTGAGAATAAAATTTTAAAAAGGTGGGTAGGATTGTCACCCTCACTTTTTCAGCTAGGGGTAGTTTAGTAATTTGGTATAGATATTTAATTTTAGAACTATATTAAATATTGTGTGATAATTGTATATTTTTATTTAATTAAGATAAGCTATGATTATTATGACTAGTATTAATTAGTCATTAGAGACTTGGGTTAATTAGTTAGTTAGAGAGACTAGACAATAATTAGGCTTATCACATATGAACCTATTTAGATTTGTTATGACAAATAGTGAGCCCAACTTGGCCCCAAGCCTATTAGTCATTCCACTAATTAAATTAAGAAATATTAGTTTAATTAAAATTAGTTAGAGACTTCTAAATATATCTATCCTTAATTATTTCTTATAATGCAACATGTAGGTGGCAACTTAGATATTTGAAATTGCTTGGGGAAGGGGGAATAGTCTGGCCACTATAGGGGGTTCTTCTCTCTCTACTCATTTGCATTTCAATTTTGATCCAAATTCTAGATCCCCAATTTTTTTAATTTTCCTCCATTAATTTTCTATAAAATTCACTACCAATTCCTTTTCAAATTTCACTCTTGGAGCCTTGAAGCTTGGAGAAGCAAGGAGCACAAGGAGGAGAAGCTTTGGAGCTAGAGATCATGTCTGGATCGTGTCCAATTACATTTTTATTGGAAATCTATCTCTCAATTGGTAATTCCTGAATTTCTTTCTTATTATGGCTTCTTAATCATGCATTTGACCATTAGGAATGACCTGATAGCATAGGACTACCTATAGAAACAAGTTCTAGGCTATTTGGCTTTGTATTATGAGTTTTATGCGATATTTTGTTTTCATGTTGGAGGAATTACGAATTTGGACACATCAATTGTGTGTCATAAGACCAATTAGATCTAATTAGACTTAGATCAGAGTTATAGGACTAGGTACGTGTCCACAAATGGATATGTATAGGCTGTATCATGGTATTTTGCAATACGGTGTGATACATGGCCAATTTTAAGTGATTTACATAAATTCTCTTCATTAGATGTTGTAATAACTTCTAATAGTTATAATTATATATATATATATATATATATATATATATGTGTGTGTGTGTGTGTGTGTGTGTGTGTGTGTGTGTGTGTGTGTGTGTGTGTATTAGTTATAGTGTATTTGATTGTCTCATAGACTATCGGGGGAGGAAAAGTTAGGTGTTCGGGTTTATGTATATACACAGTAAGAGGGGGGGTCGAGGTTTGAAACCGTAGCAAGCAGCAATAGCTGTAGCAGCAAGCAGTTTTAGAGAAACCCGAGCAGTTGCATCAAGGAGAGTAGCAGCAAGTATGGGGAAGTTAGGTTTGTTCAGACCTCAAGGAGAGTGGCAGCATCAACATTGGTTGCCTGAAATTGTAGCAACTGCTACTTGTTGCTGTCCTCTGGTTGGGATATAAGTATGCCCAGACCTGAATTGAAGAACACAAGCAGTAGAATAGTATCAGATGTATGCAGTGCCATTTTAGCATTTCCATGGACCTGGGGTGTCAGGTTTAGCTATGAGGTACTGTTTGGATGTCTTGTAGACTAATCTGAAGTGAGAAGGGAAAACTGGAAGTTGGAGCTTGATGTGGGTACTAAGACAGAACAATTAACAACAAAAGGAGAATGTGAAGATACACACTTATATGTGTATCAGTTAGAGAGTTCCTGTGTAATGCTAGTATGGTGTCAGGTGAGTGATTATGAAGAGCAATACAATATATTTATAGTAAGATATATGAGTGTTTAGTTCTACAGTTTAGATGTGATACTCACGAGAGTGGGAAATTATTTCAGTGTATCAGTTAACCGATACGAGGACTCAAATATGAAGTTTTGAGAGGGGGTGTGGCAGTCAGTGGCTGAACACTGATAACATGTATAAATTATTTATCAGTGATCAAGTAGATGCTAGTTGTGAGCAATTGTAGATGTCAGTTGGAAGTGTAATAGTTATTATATAATGTATTGGTAATTAAGTTATTTGTTTAATACCTAGTATTAGTATACTATTATATTAGTTAGTATAGGCTCAGTTAGCAATTAGGTAAATACCAATTAGTTAAGTATTATAGTAGTATTATTAAATATGATTGAGCTATTAAGTAAGGTATTAAGGCTAGTATGGGTTATGAGTGATATTAAGCTATACTAATTAGTGTAGGTATTAGCTAGGATATCCCCTCTACACTTAGGTAATGATCTAGTAAGGTTAATATAAGTTAGTTTTAGCTAATTAGTAACCATTTAGACCAATTACCTTAGTGTGGACTTAGACATGGCCTAGGAAGCAAACTTTGACTCACTTAGCATGATTGTTATTTTTATTACACCCATTTTGACATGATATTCCTATTTAGGTGATTGCGACACCAGCTTGGGCATCGAGAGATACCCTTTGCTCATGACCAGAAGAGAGTACATTTTTCTATTAGTTTTTATTTTATAATAGTGTATATATCTTATGTTCTAGAACTGTATACTTAATTCCGATACAGTGGTTTCACGGACTGGTACTACATGGATCCTGTCAGGAGATGTTATCCCTTACCGTGTTCAACGGATACTCTTTCATATGTATTTCATTGTGTATATCGGGTATTAATTTAGTGTACTTCATGTGCACACACTGCTCATGTTCAGTGTGTCCATATTCGTGTTCGTAATATATCATGATTGGATCCATTGGTATTAGTTGGGGATGGGGGAATAGGAGTTGATTATGTGATCAAGTCCTAGTGTATTCGTGTACATGTCGATTATATATCACACGTGTAATTGAGTTACCATATTGTATTTGTGTTCAACCTAAACCGATCACATAATAAACTTGTATTTTATGGCACATTAGCTAAATTTCATTTATTTTTATTATATTACAGATATTCTATTGCCTGTTCTTCATTTTACAAATTACCTATTCACTTTAGTTTATTTTATTCTGATATTTAGTTATCTTGTATTCTTTTCTATTATCTGTTATATATGATCGATTATGTATTTGAAACTGTTTTCAGAGATATATACTTCGCTCTAATCCTAACTTGATATATTTTTTAGATGAATGGCTCGTAGACCAGTGTCCTACCTACTACGGGCCGCGGGACGGCGTACCATTAGAGGATACTTATTTAGAGCAGGATGACTTAGTACCAGAGTCTGAGGAGGTTTAGATTATTTGCTAGACTTGTATTAGTCTTTTATTGAGGTTATTGGCATGTATATATTATTTCAGACTTATGGATGTATTGTGACTCTTTCTTTCGTTATTCCATATGGTGATTTATCTTCTCTAGTTTGTATTATGATTTAGTATAGTTTAGATTTATCAGTTACCAGATCGTTTCTCCATTTATAGTTGAGATGATTGACTTGTACCATATAAATATATTATTCCAGATGTTTTGTTAGTAGAGTTGACTCAGACAGTGTTTCAATACTGCGATATAGGCTGGATGTACCCACGTACTCGTGCCCGAATATTCGGGTTAGGGTCATGACATATCTTAACTCCTAGTATCCGTTGAAATCCTAACTAAGTTATGTTCTCACATTACCTAGTTGGATACTTGATATCTACACTAGCTATCCACAATCCCACACACCAACTGACACTCTACCCTACCTGCAAATAGCAGGTAAAGCCCTAATGTCACTCACGTTCCCAATATACATATTAGGGGAGTATTATTCTCGTTGGCATGTTATTTATTTGGTTGCATGAGACTAGACCCACTTTGGTTTGTCTTGGTTTATGGTTTATGGTTAGGGTTGGGTTTGGTCATGAGTTGAACCAAGGGTATAAACCTCAAACCCTAGCTATATAACCCAACTTATTTATCTCTCCCTCTTTATTCTTTCTTTTCCTTCTCTCTCTTAAGTTTTCCCCTCCCTCCATAGGCAAGTACACATTGCATGAGAAATAAAGAAACCCTCCATATTATTTGGTCTATTATGTTTATTGTATGATTTTAAGCATGTTTAGAACTTGGTATTTTCGGATTTGCTAGATGGAATAGTGTAGATCTAAAATTTTTATGAGTGTGAATATTCTTGAGTTATTTTCTTGGTTTTGATCTTCAAAAACTTATTATTTTTAAAAACTTATTGTTCTATGTGATGGAGCACTTTATTTCGATCAGTTTGGCTTTTAAACCACATGATTTGGAGTTGAGATAATGATTTTATGGCATATCTAGTCTTTTTGGATTCTTGGAGTTTTTCCATGGCCGAACTTGTTGTTCTGGGATGATGGACTTTCATGCGGCCCAACAACATGCGCCTCCTCCAACATGCGTCCATCTTATTGGATGCATGTCTTCTTGTGCATGCTTTCAAAAGTCGGACGTATAGTATCTTGAGTGCATAAAAATTTACTAAGGCCTGACTCCATACGCCTAGAGTCTATGGACCTGGAGATTATCTGACCTCGAGCCATGTGTCTCTTCTTTTGGACGCATGACTCTATACGAATTTTATTTCTCTATATGACTTTATTGTGCTTTTATATTTTCTCTTTGACACTTATGCCTTGTCACATCAATCACCTTTATGTTACTTCCCTGATACTTTATTTATTGCCCATCACTTTGGCACTTGTCCCAAGTAGTAAACTTTTGCCCGAGAATGCTGCCTGAAGGAGCATGCAGCCTGGAGGAGCATGCATCCTGGAGAAGCATGTGGCCTGGAGGAACATGCGGCCGGTTGATTCATACGGCCTGACATTCTTGTGTATGACATAGACACGTATTATCCTTAGTGACTCCTTGTGTACACATTGTACTTTCTTATTGGGATCATTGATTTTATTTTAAATATTTGTTATCATCTTATATGTGGTTGATCCTGGTTATTGCTTGTGTTATTGACTCTAGGGGAGAATAGACTCAGTAACCCGACCAAGTGATAGAACTTATGCTTATGATCTTGGTAATTGGACTCGAATACTATATCCGTGTTACCTGTTAAGTAATTTATATTTGGGTTGTGCATCAAGAATGCCTCCAAATTCCTAAATACGGGATACTATAAATATACTTTTCTCCCACCACGGGTATGATATGTGAGTCAAGAACCAAAGCGTGGTTAGGATATTGATTTATTGAATGTTACATATATGCTCGGGTGAATTCAGATTGAAATTTCATGGATTTATATCTAGCGTGCCCGTACTATAAACCCCCTCAATTAATTCTATAGATAGTCAGGTATGGGATGGAAAATTTTGGTTTAGCAGAAGATGTTTGAGGTTTAGAGTAGGGTTTCATATGTCTATTTTTTTATTAATTAAATCCTTGGCACGCCCTACCATTGTTGAATTATCAGGAGCCCAGCATCAGCCCATAAATTCCATCGGACTGTTGTACTTTTGACTTGACCCGCCAATTTAGGCACTGGACTTTTTCGTCTCTCAAAATCAAATCCGTTGTGCCCTAAATTAATTGCGCAACTTTCTGTATAAAAAAATCCTATATTTAATCCCGTGTCGGATACCTGTGTCGTTACCATCAATTTTGAGACACCAACTTAACCCGTTGAGCCGGACCAGCTAAAGGGTCCAAAACTGACTCCAAGCCTACACCATTTTTGACCTTGTGTCACTTCAAAATTTAAACCCAAGTGCCCCCATTTAATTAAAAAGTGCAGGACATATTTAGTCTAATTAAATCGGGGATACCAACTTTGACTAATCCCATTTTAATCCCTATTTAATTCCAATGATCATTTATTTAAGCCCATGCCAAACACATAACACCCCCTCAACCTACAAAATACCAAACACCAATTCCTCCATAATTTTTGTATTATTTCATGTGATTGTGCAAATATCCAAATTTAAGGGGCTTAGTTGCAATTATTGAAATAGGTGTCCTAACCTCATTGGTCTAGGCCAAATGGAGAAGTCCCCTCTCTTTTGACCAAGTCACGCCTCCCTCTCCCTCTCTTTTGGATGAAGAAAATATTTCCTTCATGTACAATCACCACCACCCATTTGAATTGGGTCAATCTCCACCATCCAATCCTAACACCTCTCCCTATTTAATGTCTCCATTACTACTCTTCCCCCAAGGCCATCCCTAATCCCCATGTCTAGAGAAATGCCCACCCCCTTTCTCTCTCCTTCCCTCCTCTCCATACGTAGCCTATTTTTCTTCTTCTTTATTTTTATTCCTTTCTTCTTCTCCTCCTACTCTTTAACTTCACCTTCTTCTTCTTTTAAACTAATAAGGAGCCGGCCGAGCCCCTTCTCCGGTCACCGACTGCAGAGCTCCGGCGAGCCACTGACCGTTCCACCACCACGCTCCTCCACTCGGTGACCACACCGAACCCAGCCACCCCGATCCGGCGCTGCCACAACCTCTTCTCCGGCAGCCTGCTATATTCCCGCCACCCACTTCCCTCCGACTGCAGACCACAACCTCCAGCGATCCAGCAACATCCCCACGAGCTTCACCTACTCCGGCGGGCCCGAGCACCACCGTGTGGGTCCACAACTGGGTGCAGCAGATCTGCTCCGGCGCAGCGAAGATCTACTCCGGCGGCCTGTTGTGTAGCTGACCACTCCACCACCGGCAGAGCATCCCTCGACCTCCAGTCCTCCTCCACCTCCTTGCTTCGGCGAGCTTCGCCATTGCATTACCTCCACCACCACCATTACACCATCACCTCCACCACCACCATAGCCCGATCTCCACCACCACCATTGGACCATCACCTCTCCGGCCTCACCACGACTTCTCTCCGGTGAGTTCCACCCCGTCGACCACTCCCCTCCGGCCAGCATCACCACCGCCTCGCCGAGGTGAACGACTCCCCCCTCTATTTATTGTGTATAATTTGTTTTATGTATGTGTAGTTTGGTGTTTATATTTAGGGTTGTATAGGGTTAAGTTCTAGGAATTGATTATATTTAAAGGTTATAAATTTTATGCATTAATGGATATATTTGAGTTTTTGTTGAATGCATGATTAAAACATACATTTAAAGGTTTATGAATTTGTTGATATTAAGAAAATGATGATTATAAAATATATACATTGAGGCTTGAGAATAAAATGGGTCTTTGGTTAGGGTTGCATAGTTGCATTGAGATTTAAGGGTTAGTTCATTTTATATTATGCAATGAGGGTAAAATGCATGGTTATAAATTAGAGTTTATAAGTGCAAGGTTTGAGATGTTAAGGTATTTCAATTTATTCATTCATATTGTTTTTGATGATGATCAGTTTAAATTGGTGGTGAATTGACGTTGATGAAAATGTTAAACAAAATTACGTAGCAGTTTTATTGAGAAATAAGAAAGATTATATATGTCTGAGGATTTAATCAGGGTTTGATTAACTAAAAATTAATGATGGGTTTAATTGAAGAGGTACTTATTATGAAATTGTAATGATGTTATAAAAAGGAAGGTTTAATAATTATTGATACTTTACTTGAGGATGACATGTGTCACCATGAGTAATAGTGCCTGTGAAGGCCAGGAGGAATCTGAGGATTGATTATGGCTCAAAATACTGATAAATACTGTGATGAATATAGTAGGATTGAGGTTTTGTCCTGATGATATTATACAGGTGATCGATCGTGTTAAATGTAATAAACCTCCGAGTCAACCCTGGTCAACCCTCTAGCGTCGTGTCCCTGTAAGTTATAGCTGAGTCTGAATATATGTTTAGATGTGTGTCACATCCCTGTTTGATGTGTGATAGGTTATTGATTTGGGTTTGTATCTCATCTCTAGGTACTACGGGACCTGAGGACTTGGACGTTGTACCGGATCCTCGTCATCAGCAGCCGGACGAAGACAAGTGTACCTTGCTACCCTGTATTTCAGATTACAGATATTTATTGTTTTTTTATGTACATTATGCACGTATTTTTGTTTACGATCGATACTTCACGTCCGGATCAAAACCGGGTGCAGACGTTCGTCGTAACATCTTAGAACGAATGTTAGATGTTCGTAACACCTCGATGTACGTACCTGAGTATATCGATACCCCAGGACACACTCATATACTGTGATCGTGCTAGATTCCTGTATCCTGATACTGACGTCATGACCAGAGACTGGGGTAACATTAGGGTCGCGTCTGTTGAGTTATTTCTGTGTGTCAAGACTGTTAGATAGAGGTTCAGGTTTAGTGCACCATCGTTGACCGATTGGGATGGAGAAGACAGTTACTAGACATTTGGGCTCCTCTGTACGCGCTTATATATGTACATATATTGTTTTTATAGTGATCCTGTATCTAGTATAGTTATATCACCCGTGTGATTCTTTGCCCGGAGCTACGGTACGTCCCGTGTGTCTCCGTGTCCGGAGCTACGGTTTTATTTTGGACAGACCATACGTCAAATATTATCTTCAAACTGTATCTCACTTAGTTGGTTATGCTAGACTACACCATCGTTGCACTTATACTTTCTGTTGTACTTTGGCATGCTATATTTCTGTACCTTGTTATGTCCCTCTTAGGACCTGGTTCCCTGCCAGTTTTGCAGTATAGACGTTTACGGAGCATTTGGAGTTGCTGATGGAGTGGCATGTCTTACGAAAAATGTACCAGGTACTCATATCATTTCTACCGGTATTATGGTTACTTTGTTTATATTGATTATTCATCTGCTGTTGTAGCCTAGTTTTTGTAGACTCACCTCTTCTTGAGTCTACTCGAGTTTGTGTGTTATTGGGCGGCCGACCTTAGTATATATAGCTCTTTCTTGTTTACTGCTGTACATTGTGGATTGAGACATAGAGGTTTACATTTATGGGATATCTAGATAGTGCCCTTTATATTATACAGCTTATACGTATTCGAGTCAAACCAGAGTCTGGTTGAACGCGTAGCTGGCGTATCACGTATTCCTGGTCCTACGTATTTTGGGACTAGGGCATGACACGTACTTTGTACGATATCTTAAGAGATTCTCATGTAGCCACGCCTTGAGATTTTAAAATAATATAAGGTTAATTAGGCAACTAAAAGTGATAGTAACATTGGGAGAAAACGATATCCCGAGATCATGTCAACGAACCTTTCCACAGAGATTCATTCTAGTGCGTTGTGGGTTGGTCACCACATATACTGTATATCATCCTCCTTAGTAGAGTGCAGTATCTAACCTATTATAAATAATGTTGAGCCACTATTTCACTATAGAAACATTGGAATCGCTAACACTATAGAAATATTGCAGTATCTAACCTTAGTGGAGTGCAGTATCTAACCTATTATAAATAATATCTAGCGTAGTGGCCCTACGAGAAAATGGTACAATTCATGAAGTGCCTGTATAATCATTTTATTTGGCTCGGTTAGCTCATATTTGGCAATAGCGTAATCTGAGGATATCTATTATGTATTATTCTGAGATAACCTTAGACTGCATAATTAGCAAGTCGTACAAGTCATTGGTCAATCTTATTAATTGGACTTGATTGTGATTCTATTATTCTGTTAGTAGCATATAAAAATAGAATATCATAGTGTGATGGATTCAACCATTGTCCTTGTTTGGTTGTAGGATTGGGCCTTTTTGCTAAGATATGCCATAAACCTAAGTTATGACACATAACCTATATTATTATATATGTTAATTGCTTTGGTTTTTGTTTCTCTATTTCGTGCTTCCTTTGTGGTACTTGCTATTTTGGGGTCCAACTCTACTGGTTTTGTATGGCCAAGTTTTGAGCCAGCACCCATGGATCCAGCATACTTTTCCCTAACTCATAGCGCATACCAGGAACATGGTTACCGAGGTTAACGAGTGATTTTTCTTTTTTCCTGCTCGTTATTGTACATTTGATCTTTTCGGCGTTTAGACACCGGCACATGTTAGCCGGCACGTCTGGACATTTTATTTTCTTTACATGATTATATTAAATTAGACTGCAACTAATCACTATCATGTACTTTTGATATTCTACCAGCTCTTTATTGTGTACAACTGATCTCCAGAACATCTTGAAAAAGCTTTTGTGATGCCTTATTATTTTATTATATATGCTCTATAATTACTGTTTCTTATTTTATTGTTTAAGACATAGATGTTTGTGTGACCCTTAGTAACCTGATTGTACCATGCACCCCCTTATCTAGTTACAGTCGTGATTGTCGTACGACGTATAGTACCTTGTATGAGGTAGCTGGTTGTGTTCGTCTTGGTATTCTGGTACTGGAACGTGACACATAATATCCCTCCAACATTCACTAACACCTACAACCTTATCTGCCTGCTTGCTATGGTCACCTTTACTTTTGTCCAACCCATAATTGCAAACTGAACATACCTCTCTTCACTCATAACCTACACCTGCAACTAACTACAACAAGTAGATGATACTTAACTGCAGTTATCCAATGGTCTTCACACTTTGGTCTGTTGATACTTGTTGTTTAGAACAACACAGATATCTACCCGAGCCCCTCATTAGTAATTCCTACAGATCTACCTAGCACCCTCACTATAAGCCACTACCTGAACACACTCTACCCGAATCCTCACCAAGAATGCAACTACAATTTGTAGTCTTCTTACTAATATAAAGTATCAGTTTCCCCTACAACTCCCTTTGTTACCTATATTAACTGCTAGAACAGTTGCTACCTATCTCTGCAGCAATACAAGACAATCCCAACTACTACTGTACACTTGCTATAGGTCTGCAAGGTTTCCCCCATACTGCAATACATGCAGTCCCAATTGGAAGCATTTGCTTCCTCTTCAAAGCAATACACTCTGCATTCAGCATGCTACCCAACCTTGCACATATATACAATTGACCTGAGTCTAGCACTAATATCACCACACAATATAACATGCACTCACCTTGATACACTAAGACCTGGTGGAACCTCACTGTCTGCACATTGGTGCACAAAGTGTACCCACTCCACTTATTCACTAATACCATAAAACAGATCACACCCTCTATTACACACACGCACAAGTAACACTAGAGCATTCCACACCACTCTCACCATGAACACAATCACCATAAGAACACTCTTTGTCACAACACCAACACAAGCCAATATATAGATACTCATTTACATAATATAAAAACTAATAATATATATATATATATATATATATATATATATATATATATATATATATATATATATATATATAGGTATTTCATCATGCACTTATAGTGCACAAGTATGATACTCTATGATACACAATCAACCAAAAAACCAAATTCCCCAATAACTAACAAATACTAATTCTAAACATCAAATACATCTATATATAACTAAAGTGAGTAGTTGCAATATAATTTAAAGAGTAACTACACTAATATGCATGAAAACCCCTAAATAAACCCCCGTATCATAGCGTAACACAAAGTTTTATGATACGCCATATTTATATCCAATTGTGAACACATAGCTAGCCTCATAATACTAAGACAAGTCCAAATAATCCTAATTTACTCAGTGTCAAACACTTAGTGCCCAAATCTCGGATTTATCCTAAATTGGACACAAAACTCAATGTGTAAGTCATAATATGGGTCATATTAACCTAGTTCTTCTTCCTATGGGTAGTCCTAATGAATGGGTATATTTCTAATGCTAAAATACAATAATTATAACCTAATTAAAGAAGAATTTTAGAATTATACCTATTGGGAGATAAATTCCCAATAAAAATCTAATAGGACACGATTTGAACACAAACTCCTAACCAAACACCATCTTCTCTAATGCTCCTTGCAATCCAAGCTCCTAGTGCTCCTTGATGAGGAATATAAAATGGATTGAGAGTGGTTTGGTGGGATTTGGTGGAGGAATAAAGCAATTTGGGGGAAAATACTAATTAAAAAATATTTGGAATAAAGAATGAGAGGAGAGAGAGTGTCTCCTCCAAAAAATAAGGCCGACTACTAGATCCCCCTCTCCTAAGCGATGTAAAATAACCCTTATGCCCTATTGGGTTGTCATAAAGAGGATTTAATTGATGAAAGCTTATATCTTAATGAAAGTTAATCTAATCTCCAATTTAATGAGAAGGGTTAACTTAATTTGAGTCCAATGTGACTAGTCTAACTATTGGTCCAAGTTATTATGTTACGTCTCGTTAGGTCTACTAGTGTCATGTCTAAATAAATAGTCTAATCACTACCAATAATATATTAATCATAATATATATATAACATGCACATTATATATGAATAAAATATAGAAAAATATTTATAATAATGTAAAATGACAAAATATCACTATTCTAGAAATATGGTAGTGACAGTTATCCCTAGAATTTTTCAAGGAATCCTAATTTATGATTGAGTATTCTCTCATCATATATCCTATCGCTGGCTCGCAGTAGTACAACTAAGTCGTTGCACTACCATGATATCATACTAATTATGAATTCTGACTTGCATGTGTCACCACAAAAATGTGTCATGACCTACACCCAGATGATCGGGCACGAGTATGTAGGTACGTCCAGCCTATGATGCAGAATCGACGGAATAACGATGTCTAGATCATCAATATTTATCTATCATTTTACACAATAATGTATAAACCCGTCAATGATATCCCAACTCTATATGGAGGGAAAGATGATAATGATATAAAAATTAATACTCAATCACAACAAAACTAGAGTAAGATAATAACATAATATCAAATAGAAGAATGGAATCATAAAGTCATAACTACAACCAAATCCAAGTCTAAATAGTCTATCAAAAAAACACATTGAATCTTAAATACATATAGCATTCCAAATATCTAAGATGGAGACATATCTAGTACAAAAACTAGTAAGTAACACTAAGGTATCTAGTGACATCGGCTAGTCCTCCCGGCAATCACTCCTGAATGTCAGGTCCCAAGGTCGCCACTCTCTCCTGCAGTCCGTAATACATCAGACATCAGTCATCTAAGTCATCGTTTGAAAAATATATTCAGTCAGGATGGAACAAGTACACATTTAATAGCAGTATCAATTAAATGACAAAGACTATAAAATAGTAATAGTGAGTTTAATATAAGATAAAAATAAATAGCTGAATCATAACTGACAGCATCAATATAGAAAATAGAAAACACAACTATATGGCAGAGTAGGTAATAAAAATAAATAGACAGAGCAATAAGAAACATCTTAGTAGAAATAAAATAGACAGGAATGAACTATACTAACTACATGCTTTGAAGTATTAGTGTTGACATGTGATCGACTTAGAAACTTGCACAATACGATAGGGTATGGCTAATCATATGTGGGGTGTATGATTAACAATTACGGTACTTTCTTTTGCACAATAAGTATATGATCACACATCTAGCTAGTACTTCTCTACCACCGACTAGTACAGTGGATCCAAACCATGACACGTTCCACAAGAATAACTTGCACAGTAAGGGTAACTTGCATAATAAACAGAAAAAATAATATCTCATGATGGGGATCTATACTATACCAATTCGTGTACCATCGTATCAGAAATCAAGTACAACATCACTAAGTACATAAATCATAGTAAATGTCATATAATAAAAACTATCAGAGAATGTACTCGCCTGTGGTCCAGAGCAATGGATATCAAACAGTTTCTGTCCTGGTGTCTCAAGGACCTAAATATGGAATATCATGTCAACAAAGTATTTTGTAATAATAAAGAAGTTAAACTAGTTATTTTTTAGGTCTTCAAGTCACATCTATCATGCCCCGCACCCGATGTAAGGGCACGAGTACGTGGGTACATCAAGCCTATGCCGCAGCATTGACGGTAGAATGTTGTCTAGGTCAACAATACTATCTAAATATCTCACATAATATATATAATATACCTGTCAAGATATCTCAACTCCCAAATGGAGAACAATATGATGATATGATAATGATAAACAATACTCAATCATAATAACAAACTAGAGGAAGATATGGCACGATATGGAATAGATGAAAAGAAATAAAGTCGCAATACATCATAAGTCCAAGTCTAATCTCAACACAAGATCAAATAATAATACAATGCCAGAGTATCTAACTGACATATACAATATCATGAATAAACTAACTATGCATCATCAACTGCTAGTACTAACTCAACAGGCTTTACAGGTGATAACTCAAACGGCTCACCATCCTGTGGCCCGTAGTGCATAGTACACCAGTCCTCTAAGGAATCATCTGAAAAATATATCCAGTTAGGATTGGAGCGAAGTAAAATCCGAATAGTAGTTCCAATAATTGACGAAAACTATGAAACAACAATAATAATAAAAATAAACGATGAAAATAACTGAACTAACATATATCACGAGAAAGAGATCATGATAAATAATGACAAGAATTGAGAACATTATGGTGAGGAACAATAATGTAATAAACTGGAATAAAGAAAATAATATATATAAATATGTCTTGAAATATTAGTAAGATAATGTGATCGGCTTAGGCCTAACACGGGCTATATATAAAAGGTGAGCTAGCATGATCACACGTGAGTTGCATGATCTGCTAACTATCACAGGCTATACTAAATTATGGGCTATAAGGTATGATCGCATATCCACTAATACTTCCCCAATCCTCGACTAGTATAAGGATTCAAATCATGACATGTTATAACAAGTATATCATACTGCACGGTCTATAATACCATGCACTATGATCACGGTCTATATAATCACTAAGATATCACGATAATCATTGAGTAATCATGAAGCACGATACGACGATCACTGAGTAACCACCATAATAATATCTCATGACCAAGATCCACGTATACCAATCCATAAAACTATCGTGTCAAGAATCAAATATCCTAATACTAAATATATAAAACATAGATGCTATCAAATAAGAAAACTATCAGAGAATGTACTCGCATGTGGTCATGATCAAATGATATACCTCTATATCTGAGCTGGTGTCACACACACCTAATAATGAATATCATGTTACTTGGGGTACAGAAATAAGAAATGAGCTAAATGCACTAAATATGCTTTTCTAGGCTATTTCTAGCTAAACTTGGTCAAACTAGTCAATACTAGGTCATACCTTTATTTCTAGACCAATACTAGTTAATCTAGTCAAAACCTTGGGGTATTAGCTGTAAACTCCATCACCCAAAATAGGTTTTTTTTTGTGTATTTTATATTATTATATTTATTATAGATTGTTTTAAATTTTGAATTTTCTTAAAGTATTTTCATAGTTAATTAGAAAATAAATTTCTTGATTTATTTAAATGTATAAAATACTTATTTGAAATTATTTCTTTAAAACTATTTTTAAAACTATTTATCTCTTGTTCAGATATTATAAATATTTTTAGAATTTATTTATTGTGTAAATATATATTTTTCTAGAATTTTTATACTCTAATTGATATATGTATATATAAATATATATATATGGATAATAATAATAGTTTTAAATAAAAGATAAGAATTAATTATAAATCCTAATAACTAAATCCTAAACCAATAATCCTAATATTAATCCTAACTACCCCAACCCCTAATCTTATTCCTAAACGAAACCGAACAGACCCCTAACCAGCAGAAACCAGACTTCGCCCCTTCGACATATATATATATATATATATATATATATATATATATATATATATATATATATATATATATATATATGTATGTATGTATATATTATCAGCCGAAACCTAAACCGTAATCCTCGTTCTCCTCCTCCCCCTCCTTCCTGTACCGTCCCCGACCCTAGAGCCTCCCCGTGCAGCCGCACACCGCTAGCCGTGAGCCGACACAGCGCGCGAGAGCACGTGCGCCAGAAGTGCAGCAGTTGTCTTCCATTAGCCCATCTTCGTGGGTGCGTATCTCCCTCATCTTTCAATCTTTTTGCGAGTTGTCCGTACATGCTCACAACATAACCCCTTAGAAATTCTTTCAAGTGCAACGAATTTAGGTGCCCCGATTTGATCAAAAAATTGACCGAAAGTTGGCCCAAAAAAAATTGTTCGAAAACAGTTCAGAAATTCAAAACTACCACCCTTGTTCATGTCCAATTTTTTACCAACTCGTTAACTATTTTTAAAATCTAATTGAAAGGACATCTTAACAATATGACCAAGATTAATTATGTTTTTTATTTTTTATTAGTTTGCAATATGGATTAAATTATTCTACTCCTAAAACGATCAAAAACTTATTTTTAAAATACTAAAATCGTACGATATGGAGTGCTTTCCGCCAAACGGGACCACCACGTCGCGTACCAATTATACCGAAAGGGGCATATGGTATATCTTGATGTGTGAGCTTTCGCGAAAGTTGATTCGGACGTGTTTGCGTGCCGGAATTAACCCGTATCGATAAAAGTTCTATTATCGCGACTTTTGCAAAAAACTACCCTACTTTGTGTGCGCTCGTCGAATTACCACGAAACTTGCACCATTGGACTCACAATATTTGACTTATCGTGTGACCCGAGTTTTGCTCGATTCTGAGTCAGTCGACGGAACGCTGTTTTGCGGGCCCCACGATTCGACTTGACGAACAATTTTGTGATCGGCTCACCAAAATCCAAAACTGGATATACCATTGAGTTCGTATCACCATTTAAGATTTGTGTGACCTATAATTTGTCCCATTTAGAGACCTTTACCCCTAACACATATTTTGGTACAAAGTAGCCCACATGTGGATCCTACTTTGATCTGAAATTACCGTTTTGTTCCTATGTCCAAATTGGAAGAAAGGGTAGAGTTTTTTAACTATCTCTCTTATTTCAAAATGTTGGTAATATTAATTTTAGCATCCGGAGACGTTCATACATCTTCCTCTCTTTATGCTATTGTTGACTTGAAGTGTTTGTAGCCAAAAAATTATCTAAACTTTGCTAGGACACCAGGCAAGATACCTTGCTATATCTACTATCAGTTTATTTTTATTTCAGTATTTTATTTTATTATTGTATAAATTATTTTCATATATAAACTGTACGTCCATGAAAACTTGGGTGCGACGACGGTATGTGTCGTTATTTGTCTTTATTTTTTACTATGCATGTTGACTTAGAGTTAAGAGACTACCCCATAATTTTGAGACATCTTTATGTTTTATTTGGCCATGACACATTTCTCACACGAGTTATGAGTCTCATGTAGGACACAGACTTATGTATTCGGCTAGCTACTAGTACGTATGGGACATGCCACGAATAGGATATAACTGCTAATAACGATGCATGTTAGAAGACTTAGTAGTTATTAGTGATCCAGGAATATGGACTATCATGGTATGGTGGTATAATCATTTTCCTTGTTTGGTGTTAGGATTGGGCTATTGTGCTGCGATAGGCTATGAACCAAAGTTACGACATCGATACTTGCACTCTGTCTCGACGTAGTAGCTGGATTGTGTTATGGATGCGACATGTATAAGAGAATGGGGATGAGGGGGAGGACAATGACTATGGGTATGGGAAGCCAAATCGGTAAGCCAAGTCTCCGGATGGAACTTGGTGTGATGATATATGTTTATGAGATACCTTGTTATTACTAGATACCCTGCTATTATATGTTTTTGAGATACCTTACTATTACTAGATACCCTGCTATTATATATTTATGAGATACCTTGCTATTACTAGATACCCTGCTATTATATGTATATGAGCCTAAATTTTACCCATGCGTATGAAAGTTGTCCTCCAATTTGCATTTTAGTTGGTTAGAAAACCATTTGCATATTTAACTACTTACTTCAGTTTATATAGCTTGCTTTTATGTATCTTGATACGTCCCTCTAGGGACCTGGTCCATTTTCAGGTGTACACGATCTTGACGATTTGTAGGAGCACGGATCAGAACTTGCTACGTCTCTCTCTCTCTTTCGAGGAGGTCTTCCCTTCGAGCCTCATTGATCATTAGATGTATTTATTTTGTTTCTCTTATATTCTAGTTTGGTAGTGGATTTGTCTCCACCTGACTAATTATTCTTATCAAGCATTTCATACTTGATTCTTTTATATAGTTGATTGGTTATTCATTCCTATTTAATTTTGTGGATGAGATCTAGTTATGCCCTGTGGCTTATGACATAAATCTATACCACTGTGAATTATTATTCATAATACAACATACGTGTGTGTTATGATTTCAATATATTGGAGTTGCCATATACATACGGCTGACATGCTTACGTATTCCTAGTCCTACGTATTTTGGGACTGGTGCGTGACATTATCTATACTAGTCATTAATACTAAGGTATCTACATACCTACTCATAAACACTAACTATCAACTATATTAGAGTATCTATACTCTTACTTAACTAACACTAATATCTTACTATCTCATATATACTAGTGGATACTAATACCTAGTATTAAAACTCAACTAACACTAACAACCTTACTAAATAACCAATACCTTGGTTGAAGCTATACTTAGATTTTATACCAATACCAATAGTTGTTACCGGCTACCTCAAAATATGGAACCAACTTCACCTAATACCTTGATGGCATCCCTCTCACTCACTTGCAGTGCACAATGTGTGCATTTGCACCAACTGACACTCATAAACTGGCTTGACATTCTAATCTGAACCACAGTGTAATGCACTACCTGCACATTATGCTCGATACACTGTAATTTGTATCAGTCCCCAACTAATATATAGTAGGCATCAACCAACTGATCCTTGAATTGAACCCCAACTGCTACTGCTACTACTGTATCTCGTATGTTGCTACTACTACATCTTGCTGTTGCTGCTACTGCATCTTGTTGCTGCTGCTATTGCATCTGCTTATTGCTAGTTCTACTGCTACTACTTATTGCTACTGTTATTGATGCTGCTTATTGCTACTGAAACTGCTTATACAATACTTCACCTATCTTAATAATACTTTACCTATCCTAATACCTCCATTACCCTCTCACTAAGATACTGTAGATGTACTACCTATGCAGTCACTTTGAACTACTTAACCCGATCACTTGTACACCCTCAATCACCTATCAAGCTTACTCACATAACACTAGCTAGCACACACACTCAATATTCACAGTCACTTATAAAAATACACACACACTACACATCTAATTAGTAAGTATATGCACTATATATATATATATATATATATATATATTAGTATCATACATATAAATATGCACAATGACAATGTCTCTCCATCAAACACCTTGAGCACACAATCAAGATACTCATACTATGGTATGATACAACCTCATACAAAGCACCAAAACCTCCTAATAACTAATAAACACCAATAATACCTATCAAAAATATTATTATATAACTAATGTAATTTGGTATAAAGGAATTGAAGAGCATTTACATAAATCACCCAAAAATGAGCCCCGTATCATGCCCTATCACAAGATACTAAGATACGTTCTACTAGCATCCAATTGTGATACGTATCTAGTCCCACAACCTTGATCTAAGTCTAATTAGATCTAATTGTATCATGACACACACTTAATATGTCAATATCGAAATTCCCCTAATTGGACACAAATTACCATATAGATTCCACAAAATAAGTTATATAAACATAGTTCTTGATCCTATGGGTAGCCCTAAGCCAATGGATAATTCCTAATGGTTAAATGCGTGAGTCAGATCTAAATTAAGGTATAGATTCAGAATTTATCTATTAGGAAATGTATTTCAAATGAAATGCTCAACGGACACAATTAGGACACGATCTTCTTGCCAATTCTTTCTCCTTTAAGTGCTCCTTGCAATCCAAACTCCAATGCTTCTTAGACGATAAAATTGAGAGAGAATGTGTGTGAATTTAATTAAATTTTGTAGAGGGATGAAGTGAATTGGGGATGAACTAAATTGGGGATTTAGAATAAAATAAAATAAAATGAAGAGGAGAGAGAGTGAGAACCCCCTCTATAGGTGGCCGGACCCCTCTTTCCCCTTGCTCAAGCAACAAAATTTTCTAATGTACCCCCCACTAGTTGATTATGAGGAATAATTAGGAAGTGCTATATTGGAAAGCCTCTAAACTAATATAAATTAATCTAATCTCCTTAATTAATTAAGGAAAAAGGGTCTAATGGACTTAGTCTAATGTTGAGTTCAATGTGTCATGACAATCCAATGGATCTACTAATGATAAGCCTAAATAAACTTAGGCTAACCTACTAACAAATAATTTAATAATACTAAATAATATAATTAATTAGTAGCACAATATATAATATTTAATTACTAAAAATAAAATATGCTAAAGACCAAAATACCCTAATCTAAAAATGTGGTAGTAACAACATCTAGGTCAAACTAGGCCAAAATAGTCAAACTAGGTCAACTCTTAGTCAAACTAGTCAATTCTAGGTAACACTAACCTATACTAGCTAATACTAGATACTTAGAATACCATATCTACCAATATCACTATATAGCCTATACTAGTTAATAATACTAAGTAATATATATATATATATATATATATATATATATATATATATATATATATATATATATATATATATATATATATATATATATATATATATATATTACCTTATACTAGTTAATAACTATTATATAAATTATCTTAGTATCACTATCACTATTGGTATCTAGGTATATCAATACCTTGCCTTAACTAATAACTATATACTACCCATATTATCACTAAGGTATGAATTCATATCCAATATCTATACTTAATACCTTATGATATTAGCTCATTACCTTAGTTAAGGTAATATCCCAATTCTATATTAATACTTATACTCTAGGTGCACTAACATAACTACCCTTACCTTTACTAAGTCCTACATTGGTACATGGTACCACACCCTCAACTTGGTATTCCAATTGCCTAACTTTAACCTCAACATCTTTAGTATGGATGCACTCATACCTTGATACACACTTCTAATCTCTAATATCTGCCCTGCAACCCTTGAACTGTGATATACACTAAGATACACCAATATATGATACTCAATTGTATCATAACTAAATACTTACCTTGACCACTTCCACCCAACTGCTACTGCTAGATGGTTCTCCTTTCAGTTACACCATGTTGCAGGTACCCTTCAAGTGCTCACTGATCTGCTTCATGCAGAGCAGTACCTTATCCACCTGTAGAAAAAATGTTTTCTAGGCTGCACCCTTGGCTATTAGTCTCTTTAACCTTCACTGTCTTGCAGTGCCCGATCCCACACTTGCTCCCCTTAACTTGCGGTATGTGCACACTTTAAATCCCTTCCTCACATCTTAGTTTTCCCCCTCTACTAATGCTAAGTTTGCTACACGAGAGGCACATTGATACACTATTGTATATATCTATATCTATATATATATATATATATATATATATATATATATATATACTCCTTTATTTGAACATCCAACCAATGTGTTTGATAATCATACCTATGTCCTCAAGATCTTGCATTCAACACACAAATACTCAACCCTCACCAATTGTTGCTCTAAACTAGAAGCACACACCTATATCTATACATCAATACACAAACAAACACAACACACACACACACACACTCACCCATATGAAGAACAACACCCCTCATCAACTAGCACAATCTGGCACACACAAGTTCCCTCCCTTCATGTTACTGTTGCTTCTCTTCTATTGTTACACCTACCCGAGCCTTTTTCCTCACATCTTCCTAGTAGCAGCAACATGCAACACTACTTCATACCCGATCCCTAAGCACACATAACACCACTACTGCCAATACAAGTGCACGACTGTGCACTTCCTTACAATCCAAGCACCTTGAACATCCTCCTATAGTTCATACAGGCAGTAGCAACCCAAGCACAGGTCTGTGCAGTCCCCATCACCTACACCAACATCTACTACCCTATCACCAACATCAACAACACTAATAATAGCAACAGCAATAATACTTTAACACCCTGTTAATACGCGAATGTCTCTTCCCAATTGCAGGTGACTACAGCCTGTACTATCCCCCTCTCTCTTCTTCACCGGTCAGTATAGTTCAGTTGCATAAAAGTGCAACAGACACCCTCTCTTACCACAACAACTACTATTGTTTCCTACCTATTACCCACATTGATCTACCGATACCTCATGTACATAAATTTCTACTTGATTTTAACATCTGAAGGTCTTAACTGATCTCGTATATTAGTTTTCCCCATCTTAGTTACTAATACTCACTGTAACTCATAGCCTAAGTCTCATTCTACTCAACACAGATACCCCAAAACTGAGACTGAAACTCCCCATATCGTATTCTCATGTGGTACCAACACATAGCACACACTTCTCACAAAGTACAATACCAACACTAACCAAACAGTCACCCTCCACACTATATATATAACATTATACATATATTCATATATATATATATATATACATATATATATATATTCATATATATATATATATATATATATATATATATATATATATATATATATATATATATATATATACATATACACTAGTGATAATTAATCAAACAATACCTATGGTGCAAGGCTCAAGATACTCAAGAATACACTACAACACTAATATCATGATACTCACTAACAAGGAAACCAAATATACGAATAATTATAACATATACATATATATAATAGCTAAAAATAATGCATCCTAGAAGGATTAATAGTAATTGAGCTCTAAACATCAAAATACCAACCCGTATCATGCCGTATCATGATACGACCTACTCGTATCCAATTGTGGACACGTACACACTAGCAACCCATGAATCTAACTTTAAAACTATCAAAGAATCATTCATTCAAATATTTAGTGCACCAAATTTAAATTTTCCTAATTTGGTCACAAAATTCAATGTAACTATAATAATAGGGCTCATTAGAACCTAGTTCTTCTTCCTATGGGTAGTCCTTAGCTATGGAATAATTTCTATAGGTCTAATACATCAATTAGAATAGAAATTGATAAAAAAATAAAAATTTTACCAATTGGGAGATGGTTTCCCAATGTATCACCACCAAATGGACAAAAATAAAGGTTGGACACAATCCTCAAGCAAATATTTCTCTCCTCAAATGCTCCCCTAGCAATGCCAAGCTCCTTAGCCTCCTTGGAATAAAAATTAGAGAGGTAATATTTAAGAATGGATGGATTGGAGTTTGCTCACAAATTTGGGGATAAGTTAATTAGGAAAGCAAATAGAGGCTATTAATGAATAAAGAGACTTATATAGCTCCTAATGTCACTACTACATTCTAAAAATAGAGATAATTTTGTCATTTTATTTATAATAAGTATTTTGTGTATTTATTTTAAATAATTATATGATATGTGTATATAGATATATATTATATATATATAGTGTTCTTGAAATTGCATGAGATAGCAGACTAGACCTAGAAGCCCACTAGATGAATCCCTGACCAAATTATAGGGTTATGGATTTAATTAGTATTTATAAGATTAATTATTGAGGTTATAAATTATTACTGTGATTTTATTTAATTGTTGTGCCCTACCGTTGCTTCGATAATTGGAGCACTACTCTAGCTTTTGTCTTCCAACAAATTATACACCTTTGTCCTAGACGTGCCCGTCTTCTATTCTGATATTTGTGTAACTCATAAATATGCTCTCTTGTACTTTATTTTAGTCTTACGGACATTTATTTTTTATTCCAAATAAATTTGACTTTGTATCCTTGTGCGTTCCAATCAAAATTGGAGATACAATCTTGACCCATTTTGTGCAACCCAAATTATGACAATATTCAATTTTGAGTCTTCTATGTCCATGATACTTGTATCCTACCTAATTTTAGTCCCATGTACTTCCAATTAATTTTAGAACATCATTTATATTAATTTTAATTAAATTACTCTAAGGACCTAACTTGACCCAAAACTAGACCCAACACCAAACCAAATTCCTATTTACACTCTCAAGACTCATACTAAATACCAAATACCCTTTTTAGCTACTATATCACACCAAATATGGTGTTTTCCCTCATCCAATCCCAATTTTCATTTTTTGTGCAATTTTCTAATTGTTGAGGACTTTATTGCAAAAGTGCAGTGAGGTATCCATATCCCATTGGACCCAACACAAGAAGAAACCCTCCCCTTCATATGTGAATTTTCTCCATAATTTTGGAGTGTGTAACCCTCAACATCCTTCTACCTCATCAAATCCTAGCAATCCATTTCAAACAACACCATCTCCACCCTTTAAATTTTTATGTAAAAACAAGCCAAACCCAATCCCAAGGTATACTTGGGTGGCCCAAATCCCTAGGGCTACATCACCCAATTCTTTTTACACATATATATATAATTTTTTCTACATATTTTCCTCACCATCCTCCTTCTTTCAATCGAACCTAACCCTAGCCGACTTTTCTCCCGACTTCACCATCCCACTGTTCTCCCCTCGACTCATCTTCCCCGGTGATCCCCGACTGTCTGCAACCACTGCCCGCCAGATACGACAGCAGTCACTTTCCCCACGATAATGCCTTCCTTCGACCTCTGCAACCGCCCGTCCTCCATCGACCACCGCCGGAGACCAAGCCGACCATCCCCGTTCTCCTCCTCCGCCTAAGCACAACACCCCTCGACTCCCCTCATTCCCGTTCTCCACCGACGACAGTCGTCTCTTCCCCGTCCTCCTCGTCCTCGACTCGTCTTCAACCTTCCCATCACTACCTCCACTCCACAACATCCCCACCATGCCACTACGCCTTCCTGCAGCCCCCGCCTCTGCAACCGTCGACCCGCTGCCAATCACCCCTGACCCAACCACCACCTCGCCAACCCGATGACGAGCAGACACCCCAAGGTCCCCGGAGCCTGAATAGCCTGAGCAGCACCTCCATGACCACCATGTCAGCCCCATCCTCCGTCATCTTCCCCGACCAGACTTCCTTCCCTGCACATTGCCTGAACTCCATCCGACTTTGCCCGTTCTCCTCCTCCTCGACTGATCTTCATCATCATCATCACCATCATTATCATCATCATCACCTTCATCATCATCATCACCATCATCATCATCATCATGATCATCATCAATATCAACATCATCATCATCATCAGCATCATCATCAACAACATCATCGTCATCATTACCACCCTCGTCGGAGCCCGAGCACTCCCTTCGATCATGCGTACCCCAAGGTTCAAACCTTTTCTCGCTTCTTAAATAGTTGTGTATATGTGCTTTTGTGAATGCTATTAGGGATTTGAATTGCTTCATGATAGTTTAGTGACAGAGGGCCCTATGTTAGTAAACCAAAACTAGTAGCGTGGGTGTATAATAATTAGGTTGGTAAATTTATTTTATGGAAATTAATTGCTAGTACTATGTGTGACTGTATTATATATGTTGCACGACCCTAAGTATTAACTATGGATGTCATTCCCCAGTCCCAAAATATACGGGACTAGGCCATATGGCAATGGCCAGCTATCACATCTCCGAGGATATCCCAATTTAATGGATCATAATGAAGAGTGCTACGCTATCCTAAATACTAGCATGTACCATATAAATCAACAATAAGTAATCTAATCTTATCCATAATATAAATAGCAAGAATGTACTCATAATAAATGCTGGAAAATAAATGCCAGTCTCAAATATTATAGTACAACCAAGAATGTCTGGTGGGGACAAACCCACTACTATGACAAAATAAAATACTTAATGATGGATAAAAGATAATGACTAGGGCATCGGCTGACTAGATGATGATGCATCCAATCCTAGACAAAAGGCCTACCAAGTGATCACAGAAACTCTGACGGTAGTACCTCTAACTCCTCTGCGGTAGCGAACCTCGTCTCATGTCCTGGGCCGTACACTATGGGGTAATATGCCTCATCCAAATTTGGAAAGGTGCCAGGTCCTCAGCGGGACGTAACAAGATGCATAAAAATATGCCATATATAAATACTGAATAAAATAAATACAATAAAGGGTGTGCTAACCATCTAAGTGAATGCAATGTGAGGACAACTTTGGTACGTATGGGTAGGCGTAGGCATAACGTCCAATACCCCGAAGAGCGTGGCAGCAATGCAGTATATCGTCCATATCGCTCAGAAGAACGTGGCAGCAGTGTAAAGGGAGTCATTGGATCCGTGGCTCCTCTGGATACTACGGACTCCAATAGGTGTATCCCATACGCCTACTAATGTCCTCCCTGCCCAATGTAGATACGCAAGTCGAATACTCGACGTGCATACCACGTATCTATATGCCAGTCTCTAACACTAAAATATAACCTGTATTACGTACGAACCATGATGTAAGTCACACGCACCGATAGCTAGTTGAGTACGCAAACCCGTATCCCAATATGAATATGTCTCAGTAAAACGTATAAGAGTGTCAGGTCTCAGAAGATACCAGGGTATCCTCTAAAAAGGGTGAGTCTGCTAATGACTAGGTTAAGTACACTAATCATCGACGCATCCGTCGACTGCTCCTGAGTCAATCTCGGACGCGCACAGTTGTATAAAAAAAAAGCAAAAGGATACAATACAACATATGCATAATTTAAATTAGACAGTAATTATGGCAAGCTATCTTGCCTGAGTCCTCAAGCTGTGAATGCCAGAAGCCAGTTCCTGCAGTATCTCCTGGCTGGTCCTGTGATCCTAACACATAATATAATATAGCAATGCTGACTTCAGACACTAAGCAATTTATACACACTATTGTGATGCTACTCTTGGGTATTGTCGCAAGTTTATGATTGATTGATTACAGCGTCACGTGTGCACGTAGCTAGGGTGTACACATATTTTGTTTTCGGTTATCATGTGCCTTGAGGCAATAATCATCGAGTTATGGTTACCAACTGTTGATTTATACGACTACATGTCCTTGGTTTCCATGTTCAGACGTACTCGATTTATGTCCAGATGTTCAGATAAAATATTAGTCCTTGGTAACATGTCATACTTTAGGGAAATACATTCATTATTTTCTAACCTAATTATTATCACGCATACACATATCTCTTATTTCCTATATTAGGTTGGTGTCAAAACAGGACACGTCGATACGATGACTCGAATAAACAGCCATACAACGATACTATGCGAGAAGTGAGCAAGGGATCGAGTACCTGGCTGCCTGGATGAGAGTCTGCTCATCCTGGTCGTCTTTCTCGTGGGCGAAGCTCCGGCGTCGACCGGCGGGTTGGTCGGCAGCGTCAGTGGCAGCCTGCAGCGGATGCGGCAGCGGTAACCAAGGTCTGGGAGAGGCAGCAGCGGCCTGGGGCAGCTCTGAAAGGACGGTCAGGTCATGGAGGAGATGGGTATCGGGCCGGTAGGGGCGGTTGGCGGTGCTGGAAGCGGTAATCCGGACTGGGGTCCGTCGGGATCCGACAGTCGGGTTGGTACTCAGATTTTAGGGTGGTGGAGATCAGGGTGGCAGTCGGCGCAGGTGGTGGTGCGGTGATGTTGGGGTGGTGGAGATCAGGGTGGCAGTCGAGTGGTCGACAATGAGGTGGTGGCGGCTTACAGTGGTGGTCGTTCGGTCGGGGGAAAGGGTGCTCAGGTTTTAGGGTTCGGCTAGGTTTTGAGGGAAGGGTGATGAATAGTGATCTAGGGTTTCAATGGAAGAGAAATTATATTTATATAGGAGGATTTGTGGGCTTCCCTCTGGACTTGGGCCTGTCTGGGCTCGTTGGGGTGGGGCTGGTCCACGTGGAAGAGTGCATGTGGCTTGGTTAGGTTCTATTTGAGATGAATTTGGCCTCAATTTAAATAGGTTAAATGCAGTACGCTAGACGTTCTTTTTACCCGAATATCGCGTAGCTAAGATGTGATGCAATGACGAGTATCTAAGATTACACAAAGGTCAGAGGGGTACATGTAATTGCCTCGTATTAATTCTAATTAAATTCAAATTAATTCTAGTCTCTCGATTTTAATTCAAATTAAAGCCTAAACTGGTCGTAGGGGTTTACAGTGGATATCCCGTATTCGTATTTGACTGTATGACCCTAGGTATTAGTGAGTTGATTGTTTGATTATGCACAGTAATCGAGGATATGATGACCGTACATTTAGATGCACACTTGACTCTGCTAATTGACTAATATCACTCTAGTGTAGCCCCTGAGTTCAGTGTAATTGTGGTTGTGTGTTCTAGTGTAATGATTGATGCTGTATTATATTATATTATATTATTTATATATAGGAATATTGGATTATTCTACGAGACTATAGGATCAGGACATTGGTATTGTCTGCTCAGGACCCCAGGCGAGTACATTCTCTGATAATTTTTGTTCTTTGATAATTTTTATAATTCAAGTATTTAGAAATATTACATCTGATTCTTGACACTGTGCTATACGGGCAAGAATATATATTGGATCTGCAGTCATGAGATGTTACATTGGTTATCGTATTGATATTGTACACGATATTAATATTAGATATTGATATTAGACCTTGTACATGATATATTGGATATTGCTCGTGTATCGTGATGTGTCATGGTTGGATCCACTGTACTAGTTGGGGATGGAGAAATAGTTAGTGAGAAATATGATCATATCCCTCTTGTACAAGTATAGAATTATGTTAGTGTTAATCATACACTACACGTATGATTAGCTAGGCCATATAGCTTATGTATATGTTCCCAAGCCGATCACATATCGAAGCTACTATTTGAAACACTTAGAATAGTTACAGTTCTCCATTTCAGTTCATATACTACATCACCCCGTATATGATATTATAGTTCTTTCTCTTCATTTTATATATGTACTGACTGTACCATATTGCCTACATTGCCTGTTCTCTTATTCTTGCCATTGCATTTATTTATTCTTTCAGTATATAGCATCATCTATTTATTGTTTTATAGTCCTTATCAATTAACTAAAACTATTATTTGGGTTGTACTTTGCTCCATCCTGACTGAAAATATTTTTCCAGACTGTGACTTAGAGGACTGGCGTCCGACATATTATGGACCACAGGAAGAGTAGCTGCAGCATTGGACCTTGTAGCCCAGGTGTGATTTCGGATGGTCTAGCTGGGATCACTAGTTATTCAGTTAGTTTCTTTCAGCAGCTTATGGTACTAAATTTATTTCCAGCATACTTTAAGACTTGGATGTTATTGCTTGAGTTAGACTATTTTGTTTAGACTTGTGTTGCATTTCATTTATTTTCTTCGATACCTTATTGTGCTTTAGTTCTGTGATTGAGTATTTCCATATTATATTATGAAATCTGTGTCTCCTTATGGAGTTGGATATTCTTGTGTGATTGATTAGATAGTATTGTGACATAGACAACGTTCTACCGCTGATGCTATGGTGTAGGCTGGACGTACCCACAAACTCGTACCCCTATATCGGATGTGGGTCATGACACTAATAAGGTTAGGGTTAGGTTGAGGAATATTTGAATTGATACATAGGCCCTTCTCATTCTCTCATGAATATGATCAACTAATATTTTAGAAGAAATATTATATTCTTGAGTCTAAATATGTTTAATAGACATAATCTAGTCATGACTAACTAATGACTCAAGTCAAATAGTCTAAACTAAATAACTAACTCATTCTCCTAAACTAATGAGTCAAACCATGACTAACTATTTAATTGAATCAATGGGTCAAGTCTAGTTAGGTCCACTAGTGTCAAGTATAACTAAATAGTCTAATCCACTAACCAATAATAATACTAGTTATAATATATATATATCATATATATTATTTATTAAATACAATATAAATACAATATTTATAATAATGTAAAATGATAAAAATATCTCTATTCTAGAAATGTGGTAGTTACAAGTCTACCCCCATTAGAAAAATTTTGTCCTCAAAATTTAAGACACATTGTCTCTCTTTGGCCAGTCATAACATATTCATAATAATCTTCACTACGGTCAAATCTTTAGCAATCATGGTCTACGAAAGTTCTATCTAAAATTATACAACATGTAATTCTATTGGAAAAAAACAAACATGCATGGTTATGGTCTTACTTGTCATGATATTGCAGTCTTTATCAGGGTATACTACTAACTACACTAACTATATAACACAAGCAACTATAAGTTACTAAAGAAACAATCAAATCAAATAGATGGAAAATAACATAAAGAATATCATAACTTGCTAACCTATCACCTGTAGCATCAGTCTCCTCGACCATCATCCAAAACCCTGCCACGCTGGGGTGTATCCCTTTGCTGGTGCAGGGCAATTGTTGTGCCACAGGTGGCCTAACTGTACCCCACTATTCTTACTGTATGGAATACATGCACTCCTACTCTCCCTGATACTCCCTACATGCCCTATCTCAATATCACACTGATACTATCACTCATGATAATACTCACTGATACTAAACGTATACAAAATACCTATCACTTGTTACTTACCTAGTATTAATACACCCTGATCACTTACACATTCTAGGCACCATTGGTATATAGATACTAAGTCCATAACTATACATGCTTAATACCCTAGGATACCAACTAGTGACTATACTATGACACCTGTCTTAGAACTATTACTACAAAATGGTACTACACTATGAGCTGTTTCAAGGCTTATACTTCGATACCTAGTGCTCACATACCTAACCAAGAATTACTCACAGACTCACAAACTATGCTTCCAATAATTAATACTGATACTCAACTATACACCAATATATTTGTAAGTTACCAAACTACTATACTATCCAAAGAACCCTCAGAAATTAATGAAGGTAAAACTCTATAAAGAACTGAACTAGAGGTAATAAAAATATCCCTATCCTGAGCTAATAGAATAATGGAACAGAATTCAATGATAACATGACTGAATGATAGAGACGGTATGTTAAGAACCAATTTAAGATATAATCTGATAAACATACACGTCTAACTGAAATCATGTTACCCAGAATCATCACTATGCCAGTAAGCATAGCTGCGATAAACTATGAAATCCGTAGCTAAGGTACATACCTCTATAATCATGCTATCTAGAATTTTTTCCCTGCCGCTAACTTAGTTGCGTAAAATAAAATTTTATAACCAAGAGAATTATAACCAAAATTAGGCTCTATGTCTCCATCACGCCAGCTAATATGGTTGTGATAAACTCTAGACTCCATAACTAAGGCAGACAGTTACCTTTTCCACTATTTTTATCCATTTATATTATCATAATATACCTTAACTTAGTCCATAAGAGTCATCTCAACAAAAGAATCAAATTTAACAATGGACAAGTACAAAGGCGAAGGTGAAACAAAGCTAGTGGAAATAGATTCAAAATAAGATTCTTAAGGGTTATCCCAGGAATCTTTCAAGGAATCCTAATTTGTGATTGATTATTCTCTCATCATATATTCTATATCATATCACAGGTTTGGAGTAGTACAACTAAGTCATTGCACTACTATGATATCACACTAATTGTGAAGCCTGACCTGCATGGGATACCACAAAAAAGTGTCATGACCCCCATCCGGACGATCAAGCACGAGTATGTATGTATGTCCAGCCTAAGCCACAGCATCGACGGTAGAATATTGTCTAGGTCATCAATACCTATCTATCATCTCACACAATAATGTATAAACCCGTCAATGATATCTCAACTCCATATGGAGGGCAAGATTATAATGATATAAAAATTAATACTCAATCACAATAAAATAAGAGAAAGATAATGACACGATATCAAATAAAAGAATAGAATCATAAAGTGACAACTACAACAAAATCCATGTCTAAATAGTCTATTAACAAAATAAATAAATCTTAAATACATATAACATGCCAAATATCTAAGCTGGAGACAAATCCAGTACAGAAACTAGTAAATGAAACTAAGGTATCTAGTGACACCGAATAGTCCTTCCGGTAATCACTCCTGAATGTCAGGACCCAAGGTCACCAATCCCTCCTGCGGTCCGTAATACATCAGTCCTTTAAGTCATCGTATGAAAAATATATCCAGTCAGGATAGAACAAGCACACCTATATCAGCAGTTTCAGTTAAATAACAAAGACTATAAAATAGTAATAGTGAGTGCAATACAAGATGGGTATAAATAGCTAAATCATAATTGACAACATCAATATAGAAAATAAAAAACACAACTATATGGTAGAGCAGGTAATAAAAATTAAATAGACAGAGCAATAAGGAATATCTCAGTAGAAAATAAATAGATAGGAAGAAACTTTACTAATACATACTTTAAAGTATTAGGGTTGACATGTGATCGGCTTGGGAACTTGCAGAATATGATAGGACCTTGCTAATCATACGTGGGGTGTATAATTAACACTCATAATACTTTTCTTTCCACAGGAAGGGTATGATCACACATCTAGCTAGTACTTTCCTCTCCCTGACTAGTACATTGGATCCAAACCATGACACATTTCACAAGAATAACTTCCACAATAAGGATAACTTGCACAATAAGAAGAAAAAATAACATCTCATGACGGAGATCCATAATATAACAATCTGTGTACCATAGTGTCTGGAATCAAGTAGAACATCACTAAGTACATGAATGATAGTAAATGTCATATAATAAAAACTATCAGAGAATGTAGTCGCATGTGGTCCAAAGCAATGTATATCAAACAATGTATGTCCCGTTGTTTCAAGGACCTAAATATGGAATATCATGTCAACACAGTATTTTGCAATGATAAAGAAGTTAATCTTGTTATTTTCTAGGTCTCCAAGTTACCTCTAGGTCAAACTAGGCCAAAATAGTAAAATCAGGTCAACTCTTAGTCAAACTAGTCAATTCTAGGTAATACTAGTCTATACCTAGGTTTCTAGGTTGATATCTTAAGGATATTAGCTATATTAGCTAATACTAGGTACTATAATACCATATCTACCAATATCACTATATATATATATATATATATATATATATATATATATATATATATATATATATATATATATTACCTTATACAAGTTAATAACTATTATCTAAATTATCTTAGTATCGCTGTCACTACCACATTTCTAGAGTAGGGGCTTTGATGGCATTTGCAGTATTTATATATATATTATGTTGTAGTTACATGATATGTATAATATGTTATATTATTATTATTAATGATATGGGTTAGTGGACTAGACTTGAAGAGACCATTAGACTCAACCTTAGACTAGACATTTGAACCCACTAATTATTCCCTATCCATTTTAAATTAGAATCTAGTTAAACCCCTCACTTAGGATTAAAACCCACTTGTTTGAAAAATCCTTCATGACTAACCATAGGGGCATTGAGGACTTTATGCATTACAAGCCCTAGGTTCTCATGTAGCCGGCCCTATATAGAGAGAGGGAGTCTCCCTCTAGTTTAATATACCTCATGAAGAAAAACCCTAGAAGTAGTTCTTCCCCAAACCCTTTCCTTCGTCCATCAAATATTAGAAATTAAACCACCAATCCCTCTCATTTTCCTCATCTAAGAAGCCTAGAAGCTTAGGTTTTAAGGAGCTTGGGGGAAGAAGAAGTTTGCATTGGTAACCTATCTCCCTGTCACTACCACATTCTAAAAGACGAGTATTTTTGACATTTTAATATTGTGTGTATTTAATTTAAATAATTGTATGAGATGTGTATTTACATATATATTATGTACAGTGTTCTTAATGTTTGAGCTAGTAGACTTGACCTAGAAGCCCACTAGATGAAACACCGGACCGAATTATAGGGTTATGAATTTATTTGTATTATTTAGAATTTAATTATTTGAGGTTGTAATTAATTACCATAATTTTATTTAATTGTTGCGCCTTGCCGTTGCTTCGATATTTGGAACGCTATCCTATCTTTTGTCTTTCAACAAATTTCACAACCTTGTCCTAGACGTGCCCGCCTTCCATTCTGATATTTTTGTAACTCATAATTATGCTTTCTTGTGCTTCATTTTAGCTGCACAATATTCGTCGCGGACGTTTATTTAATTTCTAAATAAAATCCGACTTTGTATCGTTGTGCATTCCAATCAAAATTGGAGACAATCTCGACCCATTTTCGTATAACCCAAATTAGGATAATATTCTGTTCTGAGTCTTCTTCACTAATGATATTTGTGTCCCAACCTAATTTTGGCCCCATGTACTCCTAATTAATTTTAGAATACCGCTTGTCTTTATTTCTAATTAAATTAGGGATACTAACTTTGACTAATCCTATTTTAACCCAATTTAATCCAAATACCCTATTTATTAAGCCCATACAAAATACACAACACCCTGTCCCTCCGCCAACATATCTCTCCACTGTCACAGAACCACCACCACTATCAGAACTATCACCACCATCCCTCACATCCCTCCGGCCGACGTTGCTGCGACCCGAGCGTCTCCGACCCGATCCCGGCCACTGCCCCGGCCAACCACTCCTTCTCCCCCGGCTGTGTTGCCACTGAGCCACCCTCCTCCTTTATCTCTACCACGAACACCATTAACACCGGCCATCTCCCCCTCCACGTCGAGCCAAGCCCCGACCACCCGCCGACCTGTCTTCTTCTCTGGCATGCTACTCTGGCACCACCACTGCATCGACCCCTTCATTTTCCTCTTCTCAAGCTCGTCACCCCCCAGTAGCAGTTCACCCGCTGCCACTAATCACCCTACTACCACCCGTACCACCGGCATCACCACCGCGGCGAGCCCTCCCTCCTTCGAGCCCGACTCCTCCCCTCTTCCCGAGCTTCTCCACACCTCCCTGCATTCCCTCCGGCTGACCATTAACCCCCTGCCTCCTCCTTGACCAGCCTCCTTCACCATACCACCACCCACCGCTTTTAATCCGGCTTTACACCAGCAGCCACCACCCTTATTATCCCCACTCCTCACCACAACCCCCATTCAGCCCTGCCTCCTCCTTCTCGACCACCCTGGCACCACTAGCCTCCACCACCAGGACCACCACCTCGTCGTCGTCGTCTTCGCCATCGTCGTCTTCGCCGTCGTTGTGCACGCGCACAGGTATGACTTCTCCCTCTCGCGTATACGTACGCGTGTACGTATGTATGAGTGTATGCATGTAGGTATTAGTATATATGTGGCATAATATGTATATTGGTATATTTTCATATGGTATATGTGTAGTAAATACGTATTTGGTATATATATATATATATATGTAGCATAATATATGTATGTGTTGGTATATATATATATACATATATACATGTATATAGTATATGTATTATTTGGTACATATATATATAAATATAGTATACGTATATTTTTACTTGGTAAATATATATATATCTATATATTCAGTATACGCATTCTTTTGCATACATACAAATATTGGTCGTTATATTTATATAAATATGTGACATGTATATTTTTAAACTTATATATATAAAATATATAATTCTATTTAGTGTATATACACTTATACATATTTTTGTATGTAATTATTTGGTATGTATATATATTTAATTAATGATATATGCTAATTGATGAATGTATTAGGCAACCCGAATGTAATTACGGATATCCCGTATTTACATTGACCTGTAACCTTGTAAATTGTTAGAAGACTGCCATATATACACCGACGTACTGGCAAGACCCGTATCACCGACTGTCTGAATTCGCAGCAATTATAGACATGACACACGTGCAATTAGACGCGCACTTGACCCTAGTTGACTAGTGTAATATCTAGCATAGCCCTGAGTTTATCGTATATTGTGTGTTAGTGTAACGTCTGATACAAATATTATATTTCATGATATGTCTACAGGACTGTTGGATTATCCAGACGATACTCTGGAACAGGATATTGGTATTACCAACTAAGGACCCAAGGCGAGTACATTCTCTGATAATTTCCAATTATTTGATAATATCTATAATTCCAGTATCTAGAAATGTTACATCTGATTCTTGACACTGTGCTACATGGACAAGTATATAGATTGAATCTGCAGTCATGAGATGTTACATTGATTATTCCATTGACATTGTACACGACATTGATATTAGACATGACGTATTAGACATTGATCGTGTATCGTAACGTGTAATGGTTGGATCCACTGTACTAGTTGGGGGCGGAGAAAATATTAGTAGATTATGTGATCATACCCAACTCTACATGCATCATAGCTCACCCCACACCTCACGTCGGGTGCAGCCTGACCATTACATGCCTTATAGCATGTTATATATGATTAGCCTGACCACTACTTGCATCATAGCTAACCAAATGGTTAGCCTGACCTTACATGAATCATACCTAATCATATATAACAAGACTGATCTTGTCCCAAGCCGATCACATGATAGTCTGATATTTTAAACACTTAAAATAGTTACAGTTCTTTATTTTATTTTTATATACTACATTACCTGTATATGATATTGTAGCTCTTTCTCTTTATTTTATATATGCACTAACTGTACCATATTGCTTATATTGCCTGTCTCTTTATATTGTCATTGCATTTACTTATTGCCTTCTCTCAGTATTTAGCATCATCTATTTATTATTTTATAGTCCTTATCAATTAAATGGAATTGTTATTTGAGATGTACTTTGCTCCTTCCTGACTGGAAATATTTTTCCAGACTATGCCTTAGAGGACTGGTGTCCGACATTTATGGACCACAGGAAGATTAGCTGCAGACTTGGACATTGGTGGTAAAGTTGTGATTCTGGAAGGTCTAGCCGGAATCACTAGTTATCTAGTTAGTTCTTTTAGCAGATTGTTTGGTACCGGATTTGTGTCCAACATACTTTGTTGAGATTTGGATATTATTGTTGAGTTAGATTATTTCTATATAGACTTGTGTTGCATCTTACTTATTTCTTCGAGATCTTATCGTGTTGTAGTTATGTGATTGAGTATGTTGTTCATATTATATTGTGGTATCCGTGTCTCCTGATGGAGTTGGATGCTCGTGTGAGATTGTTTAAATAGTATCATGACCTAGACAGTGTTCTACCGCCGATATTATGGCGTAGGCTGGACGTACCCACGTACTCATGCCACATAATCCGGGTGCGGGTCGTGACACATTTAATAGGTAAAAATCTAAAATCTCTCCTTTAAATTCTGTTTTTATTATTGTATGGCCATTAGGAGCCCACCCATGGTTTAGGAATAGCTACAAGGGAGGAAATTAGTTTCCTTTGGTTCTCATAATGTTTCCTACTTGGGGTTGTGTCCATATAAGGGGTTTTGTGCTTGTTGAAGTATTTTTTCCTCCATTATTTATTGCAACTAATCATATTATATATAAATAGTTGTATTTACTATATATTTTATTAGTAATAGAGTATTTGGAGTTTTAGCCATGAGATTGATAGTGTATTATGACACTATATATAGTATCATGACTTATGCACTCCAAGTGTTTGACAAATTGAATATTACTAGAAGTTATCTATTTAGATGTTATACTCACTATTATATATATGTGTGTGTGTGTGTGTGTGTGTGTAGTTTGTAGTTGGGTACAATGTGTTGTGACAGTTTGGAGAGAGGTACTTGGAATGCACTCGAATAAGCAAGAGGGTGTGCAATGATGTAGTTTTACTACAATATTGTGGTCTGCAGTAGTTTTAAAGGAGAGGGTTCAGGGTGTAGAGTAGAGCTCGGGTTGTTAGAGGTGATGCAGCTGTCTATGCAAGTATCAACAATAACTACTGCCAATGCAGGCCGAGGAGAGCTTGTCATGCAATATTAGCTGCTTGGCAACAAGCATCAGTAGGGTGTAGGTTCCATTGCAGGCAGTACAGTGGGTTGAAGGAGTATCATATATTGTGAGGTATGTGAGTGTGTGAGTATATGTGGACGAGATATGGGTATCAATGTAGAGGGTGTTGTCATGCCTCAGTCCCAAAATATATGGAACCAGGCCACGTGGCATTGGCCAGCTAACACGTCTCCGAGGATATCCCAATTTAATGGATCCTGGCGAAGCGTGCTACGCTGTCCTAAATCTAACAAGTCTAATATCAACAACAGGCAGTGTCTAATCTCATCCACAAATAATAAGTAAAATACTGAAATGAAAGACTGGAATATAAGAACATAGTCGAATGACATAGTACAACTGAAATATGTCCGGGGGGAACAAACCTACTACAAATATTGGAGATAAAGTACTGATAGTCTGAAATAAGAGTACAGATAATAAGAGTGACTGAAACATCTGCTAAGTAGGTAAGGAGCTCCAGTCATAGGCGGAAGGCCTACCAAGATAATCAGGGGTACTCCGATGGTAAAACCTCTAGCTCCTCGTCAAGAGCAAACCTCGTCTCCACACCTTGCCCGTACACTGTGGGGTAATAGGCCTCGTCCAGATCTGGAAGATAACCAGGTCCTCAGAGGGACGTAACAAGATACAATATGCATGCCAGATATAGTACTGAATAAAAATAAAGAGGGTGTGCTAACCATCTAAGTGAATACAATGTAAGGACAACCTCGGAATGTATAGGTAGGTGTAGGCATAACGTTCGACGTCCTCTAAAGTGTGGTATCTGCAACGTCTATCATTTCGAAGAATGAGGTATCTGTATATATATAACGTCCAACACTCTAAAGGATGTGGTATCTGCAATGTATATACGTCTGTAACACTCCGTAGAGCGCGGTATCTGAATATAGGAAGTCATCGGGTCTGTGGTTCCTCTGGATACCATGGAGTTCGATGTGTGTATCCCATACGTTTATCAGTTGTCCTTCCCGCCCATTATAGATATGCAAGTCGAATACACGACGTGAGTGTCCCGTATCTATATGCCAAGTCTCATCTGACTATATTACTCTAGAAATACATGCTAGTCCGTGATGCATGTCGTACGTACCGATAGCGAATCGGGTACGCGGACCCGCATCCCAATATGAATGTACCATCGTGATACGTGTAAGTGTCACGGTCTAGGAAGATATCAAAATATCCTCACAGTAGAAGGTGAGTCAGCTAGCAGCTAGGTCAAGTACACTACTCATCGACGCATTGTTGACTGCACCCGAGTCAATCTCGTACGTGCACAGTTTTATGTATATTTGCAACATTTATCATTTAATTTTAAGCAGTAATTCAGCAAGGTATACTTGCCTGTCCCGGGTAGCTGCGAAAGCCAAAGTCCTGCTCCTGAAGCCTCGGCTGTACTGTCCAGCAGTCCTATATATTGTATAAATAATACAACATTAGTCGCTACAATAACACGACTAAGACACACTACTTGCAACTATAGCTGACACGGGGTCTGGACTGTATATTTATTTATAGCTATTATAATTATATATATATATATATATATATATATATATATATATATATATATATATATACACTAAAACATATTTAAATATATATTAAAATAATATGTATGTTTAATAAGACAAAAATAGTACCTATGTATTATTTAGTAATACACTAATAATTATGTTTATATATACACATTCAAATAATATATATATAAACATATAATACCATATATATAATTTAATACATAGACACATATGTTCTCATATATTTATATAAACAAGTACACAACATAAAATAAATATACATTTACATATATTCATTTTTATTCTAATATACTTAAATACACAATATATGTACACATTTATATATACATATATACATATTTAATATACACAAAATAAATAAAATATATATTCAAAAATATATATACATATATATATATATATATATATATATATATATATATATATATATATATATATATATATATATATATATATACATATACATACTAGATATTTAATACGTATAAGTATTTAAATAAATATATAATATTATATTACATATAATATACTTAATCACAGAAAAATATATATAAACACAATATAAATTAAATATATAAAATTCTACATACAATACAAATATACATACATACATACATATATATATATATATACATGCTAGATGTTTAATAGGTATAAGTTTTTTACACAAATATATAATATACAAATAGTATTATATTACATATATTATACTAATTCACAGAAAAATATATTTAAACTATGATTTATATTAAATATATACTATTCTACATATAATACAATATACATACATACATATATATATTTATATATATATACATATATACGTAATAGGTATTTTAGACAAGTATATAGTATATACCATACACAGATGTATGTATCTCTAATATATATAACATATAAAAAAATACAGCACATATACTCATAAAATACTGTGTTTTTACAGAGGTATTTATATATTATACAGTATATATAGTAATTCCCAAATCAAAATACCTATATAGCAATTATTATATGAACCTATGCAGCCCCTAATACTAGGTGTAAAATATTAGGTGTAAAATATTGTATTCGTATATTTATACCTCACAGGAAAGAAGGATGGGTCGAGGGGGGTCTGGTGGCCGATCGTCGACAGCGAGGGTGGCCGGGAGGAGCTCTGGCAATGCGCGGGGAGTTCGGCAGCAGCAGCAGCGGCTTTGGGGTCGTCGGTGCTGCGGGGACGAGGGCGGTCTGCTCAGGCGTCGGCCGGGGCTGGGAGTTGGCGGAGACGGAGGAGATTGGCCAGGGAAGTAGTCTGCTGGGGATGGCGGCCGGGCGTGCTGTAGTGGCGGAGTGGGGAGTCTTCGGGTGGTCGGCTGGGCTCGGGGAGGGAATGGCTCGGGTTGAGGATGGTGGAGAGGGAGGCGGCTGTGGGCGGAGCCGTGGTCGGGGGCGGTGGTGGTAGGTGGGGGAAGGTTCGGCGAAGGGGACTGGGTGGCTGTGGGGGTAGTCGGAGGCGGTGGCCGGCCGAGAGGAGGCGGCGGGTAGCTCGGGTATGGGGTGGGCTGAGTGTGTGAGGATTTTAATATTAGGGTTTTCTTTTAGGTATTTGGGTTTTCTTGGTTTGTGTGTGAAATAAAAGTGATGTAACTTAATGTATATATAGGAGAGAGAGTGCGGAGGGCTGCCTAGGGATTAGGGCCGGCTGGATATTATTTTTGGGGAGTTGGGGATGTCCATCATGATGAGGGGAGGGCTAGGAATTTAGCAATTTAAATGGAGGGTCATGATGTGCCCTTCATAAAGGGGTGCAAGTACACTAGAAATGGGGAGAAAATGCATGGTAAACGGTTAGGGAATGAAATTTCTTTCTCCATGTGGTTGGGCCAATGAGAGGGGGGCACCTCATTGCAATTTTGCACAAAGGCCCTGATTAAATTAGAATTTGCACAGATTCTAAAATTGGGGATTTGATGTAAACAAACACCAAGTTTGGTGTTCTACATTAGGCTAGGATGGTGTATGGTGTTTTGTATGAGGCTTGTGGGTGTGGGTGTGGGTTTGGGTTAGAGTTGGGTCTAATTCAATTGAGGTTAGGTCACCACATTAATTAATTCATAATTAATGTACCGGGTGTCTCTAATTTAATTTAACAAAAACTGGGGGTCTAAATTAGGTTGGACAAGGGTCATTCGTGTGGTAGGCTCAGTGTACAATAATGTCATGATCTGGGTTGGTCAAATCGGATCTAGATTGGGTCTTAATTTCGATTAGAACGGACAACGAACGTAATTTTGCAATTTATTTGAATTGCGTACGGACGTTTGTACGACTTTTGTGCGACTAAAATCAGGCACGAAATCAGTATCCGGGGGTTGCTCTAGGTTCAATATGATAGGTTAGCATGTCTAGGCCAAGTATGTGGAATTTGTTTCAGGGTAACAGCTAGGGTAGTCTCCTAAAATAACAATCACTGCACAGATAATATAATACCATATAATAAATCTTAATTATATCTAGTTAACCCTAATTAGGCTATTTAAGTTTAATTAACCCTAATTTCTGGTCGAGGGGGTTTACAACATACCCTCCTTAGAGCATTTCGTCCTCGAAATTAAAACAGACATATAGAAAACTATTGAATGAAATAAATACTATCACATACCTAGGCCTTCGAAGAGATGGGAAAAGCGTTGCAGAATATTGTCCTTTCGTTCCCAGGTTGATTCACCTGGTGCGTGATGCCTCCATGCGACACGAACTAGAGGGATAGTCTGGCCTCGCAGTACCTTCTCTCTTTGGTCTAGGATCTCTACCGGCTCCTCCTGGTATGAAAAACTTGGACCAACGGTGATCTCTGAGTGGTCAAGCACATGACTCAGATCCGGTATGTACCTTCTCTACTGAGATACATGGAAGACATCGTGAACTCCTTCCAGTGTCTGTGGCAAGGCTAATCTGTAAGCAACTTCTCCGACGCACTCTAGCACATCGAATTGTCTTATGTACCTCGGACTCAGCTTTCCTCTGCCTCCAAATCTGATGGTTCCTCTGGTAGGTGAAATATTCAGGAACACATGTTCTCCAACCTGGAACTCTAGGGGTCGTCGATGCACAATAGCCTAATGCTTCTGCCTGTCCTGTGCTGCTCGTAGATGTCCTTAGATCTTTTTTACCTTCTCCACTGTACGGATGATCAACTCTGGCCCTAGAATCTGCCTCTCGCCTACATCGCTCCAGCACACTTGGGAACGGCACTTCCTACCATACAATGCCTCATAGGGAGCCATCTGGATACTCGCCTGATAGCTATTATTGTAGAAAAATTTGACCAAGTGCAAATGGTCCTCCTATGAACCGCTGAAGTCAAGCATGCATGCCCTCAATATGTCCTCCAGCGTCTGAATGGTGCGCTCGGATTGGCCATCTGTCTGTAGGTGGTACAAAGTACTGAACTTAAGGCGGGTACCAAGACTCTCTTGCATACTCCTCCAAAAGTACGATGTGAACCTCGTATCCCTGTCAGACACGATACTGACTGACACTCCATACAATCGTACAATCTCCCTCATGTACATGTCTGCCAAGACTTTTATAGATTGCCCAACCCTGAAGGGTAAAAAGGGGCAGACTTGGTGAGTCTATCTATGACTATCCATATCGCATTGCGACTACTAGGACTCCTCGGGAAACCCGTAACGAAGTCCATGGTGATGTGCTCCCATTTCCACTCCGGTATCGGAAGCGGTTGAAGTAATCCGACAGACCTCTGATGCTCAGCCTTGACTTACTGACACTGTCGACACTTAGCCACGAAGCGGACTATCTCTCTCTTCATCCTATGCCACCAGTAGTACTGCCTCAGGTCTCGGTACATCTTCGTGCCTCCTGGATGAATAGAGTAGGTCGAACTGTGCGCCTCTGTCAACAGCTCCTGGCATAGCTCTCCATTCGGAACATAGAGACAATCTCCATATCTCAAAGTCCCATCCTTGTGTATATGCAGTCTCGTCTGTATTCCAGCCTCTGTCCTCTGTCGAAGCCTCTGAAATCTGGCATCCTTCGGCAAAGCAGCCTTGATTCTCTCCACCAATGTTGATTGTACCTGGAAACTCGACATCTGACCTTCTACTCCGGGCATGACGACTTTGATACCCAACTGTTCTAGATCTCTCAACAGATGTTGTTGGGTAGTCAGGAAAAATGCTATGGGCTTCCTGCTTAAAGCATCGGCTACCACCTTAGCCTTTTCCGGATGGTACTGCAGCTCAATCTTAAAGTCCGCCATCACTTCGAGCCAACGTCTCTGCCTCTGGTTCAGGTCCTTCTGTGTGTATACGTACTTTAGGCTCTTGTGATCGGTGAATATCTCCACGCGCTCTCCATACAGGTAGTGCCTCCAAAGCTTTAAAGCAAAGATCACTGCAGCAAGCTCCAAGTCGTGGGTAGGATAGTTCTTCTCATGGGTCCTCAGCTGCCAAGAGGCATAGGCCACAACCTTCCCATGCTGCATCAAGACTCATCCTAATCCTTTCCCGGATGCATCGCTATAGATCACGAATCCTCCGGGTCCAAAAGGTATGGTCAAGATGGGTGCTGTAGTCAGACGCTTCTTCAGCTCATCGAATGCCGTCTGACACTTTTTTGTCCAGGTAAACTCCTGATCCTTGCGGGTCAAGCGGGTCATCGGCTCTGCGATCCTTGCGAAGTTCTCTACGAACCTCCGGTATTATCCGACAAGTCCAAGGAAACTCCTCACCTTCGAGACATTGGTAGGGGTCGACCATGTTTCTACTGATGAAATCTTTACGGGATCTACTGAAATGCCATCTCCTGAGATAACGTGTCCAAGAAATATAACACAATCTAGGAGAAACTCGCACTTGCTCAGCTTGGAATAATGCCTCTCATGTCACAGCGTCTCTAGCACTAGCCTCAAATGCTCTCCGTGCTCCTCGTGGCTCTTCGAATACACCAAGATGTCGTCGATGAAGACTACCACGAACTGGTCCAGATACTCATGGAAGACTCGGTTTATCAGGTTCATAAACACAGCAGGCGCATTTGTCAATCCAAAAGGCATCACTAAGAACTCATAGTGACCATAACGAGTCCTAAATGTTGTCTTTGGAATGTCTTCCCTTCGCACCTTCACCTAATGATAGCCCGATCTTAAGTCAATCTTGGTGAACACCACTGCTCCTATCAGCTGGTCGAACAGATCGTCGATTCACGATAGAGGGTACTTGTTCTTGATAGTCAGAGTATTAAGGGCTCTGTAATCAATGCACATCCGGAACGTCCCATCCTTCTTTGGTACAAACAGTACTGGTGCTCCCCAGGGTAATGCACTAGGATGGACGAATCCCTTGATCTGTAACTCCTCTAGCTGTAGCTTCAGCTCGTCAAGCTCCTTCTTTGCCAACTGGTACACATTTGATGATACTGGTGCTGCTCCTGGTATTAGTTCAATGGTGAACTCTACCTCTTTATCTGGCGGTAGGCCTGGCAACTCCTCTGGGAAAACATCCTCGAACTCTGTAATAATTTCTGGGGGTGTCGTCTCCATCGCCATGTAAGCTCCAGCTGCGTGTCCTGCTCCTCGCTCGATGGTGCCTCGCATAAATTCGAACTCCGGGTGTCCTGGCAGTCTAAAAGTAACGCTACCCTTCCGGCAATCTAGTACGGCATTGTACTAGCTTAACCAGTCCATGCCCAGAACTACATCGAAAGCGGGCATTGGGAGTACCAATAATCGCGCTCTCATCTCCCTACCACAAACTACTATCGAGCATGTTCTAATGGTGCTGGTAACTGGTACGATGCCTCCTCCGGTAAGTATCTTCCAACTCTTAGGTAAGGGGGAAGTTTCTACTCTATGCATTGCTACGAAGCTAATAGATATAAATGACAGTGTAGCTCCAGAATCAAACAGTGCAGTTGCAGGTAATGATGCAACTAGAATTGTACCTGTGATAGCCTCTCCCTCTGGTTCCTCCTCGATAGAGGCTAAAGCAAAGGCTTGCCCGCGCCTCTGCCCGCCTGCCTGCTGTCGGGCCTAGTTGAAGTGTGCCTCCTTTGGGACCAAGGGTGGTCCTCTCTGCTGTCCTCCGGTAGCTGGTGAACGCTGACCTCAAGCTGGGGGTAGGATCCTCAAAGGTGGTGCTGCTGGCCTCTGCCCAGTCTGGGGTGTTACATCTCTGCGCTGGGGGCAGTCTCTAGCAAGGTGCTGGCTGGCTCCACAGACTATGTAGAGCCCGAGCTTCTTTCGACAGTCTCTGATGATGTGTCCCTTCTTGCCACAAAAGTGATAAGTCGGGAGCTCCTTCTGCTGGTACGGCGCTGTCCTCTGCTGCGCTTGCGCTCTTGGACGGCGGATCGGTCCTCCTGCTCCTTGCTGGGTTCTGGCTGGTACATTTGTGCTAGAACATCTCGCTCCTCCGCCTATAGTCTCCTGGATCCTCGCCTCTGATAGGACCTCTTCATAAGAGATTCTCGCCTGGGTAGTGGTATACCTCTACAGCTCGTGAGAGAGGCCATGGTGGAATCTCCTGGCCTTCTCCAAGTCGTTGGGAATCAGGGATGTACCGAATCGGCTGAGTCTGCTGAACTCCCCGTCGTAGGCGTCCACTGTCAAGTTCCCCTGCTCCAAGTGCAGGAACTGGGAGTACAGGGCGTTCCTTACCGTAGTTGGAAAATACTTCGCATTGAAGTGTTCCAGAAATTCCTTCCAAGTCTGCTGTCTGCTGATGCTGCGCTCTATAGAGTCCCACCAGTGATGGGCGTTGCCTGTGAGTTGGGCCCTCACCGCGGTCATCCAGAGGTCGGGGTGTAGCTGCGAACCCTCTAACAGCATCTCAGTGTTGGAGACCCAGTTTGACATCTCCTCTGCAGTCTCCTTGCTCGAGAAGGTTCCCGGGCCCATCTGTCTGAAGCCTCGTACCGTGCCCACTTGCTGGACATATGCAGGTACTGGTGCCACTGCTTGGGCAGGTGCCCTCTCTAGTACTGCCATCAGGCCCTGCCTCAGGGTCTCCGTCTGTTGCCACTGGGCCTGCATCATCATCTGGAAGAACTGTATCAGTTGGGGATGTCCCTCCGCTGGTGGCATCTAAGGTGGAAACGGTGGAGGTGGTGGAAGTGGTACCTCCGGCTGTCTCCTTGGGGGCTCCTCAGGTGCCGGCCTCTCGAATTACGGCATCGGTGTCGCCCTCGAGGTCTGTCCCTCGAAGTACTCCCTCGGGATCATCTGCGATGTCTGGCCCTCTGGCTGCTGCGTCCCTTCGTCGGGAGAGACCTAATGCCAGTGCATCATCGGGGCCTGGGAGATCACCTGTGCCTCTGGCTGTGGCAGCTCTCTAGGTGGTCTCTGAGACGCATCCTCCCTCGGTGCTGCAGGTGGTACTATGGCACCAAGTATCTCACGTCTGCTACGAAGGTTCATCTCGCTGTAAGAGATAGAACGTTATTAAAAGAGTATAGAATCAATCAAATAGGATGCAGATATTTTAAAGTACGGAAGAGGTTCAAAGGCGTAATCAAGTGGATGAGACCTAGTAATTTTTATCCTATTGCAGGCTCGCTGGGCACGTTACAATACCACAAGCGATAAATATTTGATGTTACAGACCTGCATGGGCCACCAATAAAACCATGTCACGCCCCAGTCCCAAAATATATGGAACCAGGCCACGTGGCATTGACCAGCTGACACGTCTCCGAGGATATCCCAATTTAATGGATCCTGGCAAAGCGTGCTACGTTGTCCTAAATCTAACAAGTCTAATATCAACAACAGGCAGTGTCTAATCTCATCCACAAACAACAAGTAAAATACTAAAATGAAAGACTGGAATATAAGAACATAGTCGAATGACATAGTACAACTAAAATATGTCCGGTGGGAACAAACCCACTACAAATGTTGGAGATAAAGTACTGATAATCTGAAATAAGAGTACTGATAATAAGAGTAACTGAAACATCTGCTAACTAGGTAAGGAGCTCCAGTCATAGGCGGAAGGCCTACCAAGATGATCAGGGGTACTCCGATGGTAAAACCTATAGCTCCTCGTTAAGAGCAAACCTCGTCTCCACACCTTGCCCGTACACTGTGGGGTAATAGGCCTCGTCCAGATCTGAAAGATAACCAGGTCCTCAGAGGGACGTAACAAGATACAATATGCATGCCAAATATAGTACTGAATAAAAATAAAGAGGGTGTGCTAACCATCTAAGTGAATGCAATGTAAAGACAACCTCGGAACGTATAGGTAGGTGTAGGCATAACGTCCGATGTCCTCTAAAGTTTGGTATCTGCAATATCCATTATTCTGAAGAATGAGGTATCTGTATATATATAATGTCCAACACTCTAAGGGACGTGGTATCTGCAATATATATACGTCCGTAACACTCCGTAGAGCACGGTGTCTGAATATAGGAGTCATCGGGTCTGTGGTTCCTCTGGATACCACAGAGTCCGATGTGTGTATCCCATACGTTTATCAGTTGTCCTTCCCGTCCAATGTAGATACGCAAGTCGAATACATGACGTGAGTGTCCCATATCTATATGCCAAGTCTCATCTAACTATATTACTCTAGAAATACATGCTAGTCCGTGATGCATGTCGTACGTACCGATAGCCAATCGGGTACACGGACCCGCATCCCAATATAAATGTACCATCGTGATACGTGTAAGTGTTACGGTCTAGGAAGATATCAAAATATCCTCACAGTAGAAGGTGAGTCAGCTAGCAGCTAGGTCAAGTACACTACTCATCGACGCATTATCGACTGCATCCGAGTCAATCTCGGACGCGCACAATTTTATGTATATTTGCAACATTTAGCTTTTAATTTTAAGCAGTAATTCAGCAAGGTATACTTGCCTGTCCCGAGTAGCTGCGAAAGCCAAAGTCTTGCTCCTGAAGCCTCGGCTGTACTGTCCAGCAGTCCTATATATGATATAAATATGACAACATTAGTCGCTACAATAGTACGACTAAGACACACTACTTGCAACTATAGCTGACACGGGGTCTGGACTGTATATTTATTTATAGCTATTATAATTATATATATATATATATATATATATATATATATATATATATATATATACACACACTAAAACATATTTAAATATATATTAAAATAATATGTATGTTTAATAGTACAAAAATAGTACCTATGTATTATTTAGTAATACACTAATAATTATGTTTATATATACACATTCAAATAATATACATATAAACACATAATACCATATATATAATTTAATACATAGACACATATGTTCTAATATATTTATATAAACAAGTACACAACATAAAATACATATACATTTACATATATTCATTTTTATTCTAATATACTTAAATACACAATATATGTACACATTTATATATACATATATACATATTTAATATACACAAAATAAATAAAATGTATATTCAAAAATATATATACATACATATATATATCTATATATCTATATATCTCTCTATATATATATATATATATATATATATATATATATATATATATATATATATATATATATATACATACATATACATACTAGATGTTTAATACGTTTAAGTATTTATATAAATATATAATTTTATATTACATATAATAAACTTAATCACAGAAAAATATATTTAAATACAATATATATTAAATATATAATATTCTACATACAATACAAATATACATACATACATACATATATATATATATATATATATATATATATATATATATATATATATATATATATATATATATACATGCTAGATGTTTAATATGTATAAGTTTTTAATACAAATATATAATATACAAATAGTATTATATTACATATATTATACTAAATCACAGAAAAAATATATTTAAACTATGATTTATATTAAATATATACTATTCTACATATAATACAATATACATACATACATACATATATATATTTATATATATATATACATATATACGCAATAGGTATTTTAGCACATAAATAGGTATTTTAGACAAGTATATAGTATATACCATACACAGATGTATGTATCTCTAATATATATATATAATATATAAAAAAATACAGCACATATACTCATAAAATACTGTGTTTATATAGAGGTATTTATATATTATATAGTATATATAATAATTCCCAAATCAGAATACCTATATAGCAATTAGTATATGAACCTATGCAGCCCCTAATACTAGGTGTAAAATATTGTATTCGTATATTTATACCTCACAGGAATGAAGAAGTGGTCGAGGGGGGTCTGGTGGCCGATCGTCGACGGCGGGGGTGGCCGGGCGGAGCTCCGGCAACGCGCGGGGAGTTCGGCAGCAGCAGTAGCGGCTTTGGGGTCGTCGGTGCTGCGGGGACGAGGGCGGTCTGCTCAGGCGTTGGCCGGGGCTGGGAGTTGGCGGAGACGGAGGAGATTGGTCGGGGAAGTGGTCGGCTGAGGATGGCGGCCGGGCGTGCTGCGGTAGCGGAGTGGGGAGTCTTCGGGTGGTCGGCTAGGCTCGGGGAGGGAATGGCTCGGGTTGAGGATGGTGGAGAGGGAGGCGGTGGTGGGCGGAGCCGTGGTCGGGGGCGGTGGTGGTAGGTGGGGGAAGGTTCGGCGAAGGGGACTGGGTGGCTGCGGGGGTGGTCGGAGGCGGTGGCCGGCCGGGAGGAGGCGGCGGGTAGCTCGGGTATGGGGTGGGCTGAGTGTGTGAGGATTTTAATATTAGGGTTTTTTTAGGTATTTGGGTTTTCTTGGTTTGTGTGTGAAATAAAAGTGATGTAACTTAATGTATATATAGGAGAGAGAGTGGGGAGGGCTGCCTAGGGATTAGGGCCGGCTGGGTATTGTTTTTGGGGAGTTGGGGATGTCCATCATGATGAGGGGAGGGCTTGGAATTTAGCAATTTAAATGGAGGGTCATGATGTGCCCTTCATAAAGGGGTACAAGTACACTAGAAATAGGGGGAAAATGCATGGTGAACGGTTAGGGAATGAAATTTCTTTCTCCATGTGGTTGGGCCAATGAGAGGGGGGCACCTCATTGCAATTTTGCACAAAGGCCCTGATTAAATTAGAATTTACACAGATTCTGAAATTGGGGATTTGATGTAAACAAATACCATGTTTGGTGTTCTACATTAGGCTAGGATGGTGTATGGTGTTTTGTATGAGGCTTGTGGGTATGGGTGTGGGTTTGGGTTGGAGTTGGGTCTAATTCAATTGAGGTTAGGTCATCACATTAATTAATTCATAATTAATGTACCGGGTGTCTCTAATTTAATTTAACAAAAACTGGGGGCCTAAATAAGGTTGGACAAGGGTCATTAGTGTCGTAGGCTCAGTGTACAATAATGTCATGATCTGGGTTGGTCAAATCGGATCTAGATTGGGTCTCAATTTCGATTAGAACGGACAACGAACGTAATTTCGCAATTTATTTGAATTGCGTACGGACGTTTGTACGACTTTTGTGCGACTAAAATCAGGCACGAAAATCAGTATCCGGGGGTTGCTCTAGGTTCAATATGATATGTTAGCATGTCTAGGCCAAGTATGTGGAATTTGTTTCAGGTAACAGCTAGGGTAGTGTCCTAAAATAATAATCACTGCACAGATAATATAATACCATATAATAAATCTTAATTATATCTAGTTAACCCTAATTAGGCTATTTAAGTTTAATTAACCCTAATTTCTGGTCGAGGGGGTTTACAATATACCCTCCTTAGAGCATTTCGTCCTCGAAATTAAAACAGACATATAGAAAACTATTGAATGAAATAAATACTATCACATACTTAGGCCTTCGAAGAGATGGGAAAAGCGTTGCAGAATATCGTCCTCTCGTTCCCAAGTTGATTCACCTGGTGCGTGATGCCTCCATGCGACACGAACTAGAGGGATAGTCTGGCCTCGCATTACCTTCTCGCTTCGGTCTAGGATCTCTACCGGCTCCTCCTGGTATGAAAAACTTGGACCAACGGTGATCTCTGAGTGGTCAAGCACATGACTCGGATCCGGTATGTACCTCCTCTGCTGAGATATATGGAAGACATCGTGAATTCCTTCCAGTGTCTGCGGCGAAGGGGACTGGGTGGCTGCGAGGGTGGTCTAAGGCGGTGGCCGGCTGGGAAGAGGCGGCGGTTAGCTCGGGTATGGGGTGGGCTGAGTGTGTGAGGATTTTAATATTAGGGTTTTCTTTTAGGTATTTGGATTTTCTTAGTTTGTGTGTGAAATAAAAGTGATGTAACTTAATGTATATGTAGGAGAGAGAGTGGGAGGGCTGCCTAGGGATTAGGGTCGGCTGGGTATTATTTTTGGGTAGTTAGGGAAGTCCATCATGATGAGGGGAGAGCTAGAAATTTAGCAATTTAAATGGAGGGTCATGATGTGCCCTTCATAAAGGGGTACAAGTACACTAGAAATGGGGGGAAAATACATGGTGAATGGTTAGGGAATGAAATTTCTTCCTCTATGTGGTTGGGCCAATGAGAGGGGGGCACCTCATTCAATTTTGCACAAAGGCCCCTGATTAAATTGGAATTTGCACAGATTCTGAATTTGGGGATTTGATGTAAACAAATACCATGTTTGGTATTCTACATTGGGCTAGGATGGTGTATGGTGTTTTATATGAGGCGTGTGGGTGTGGGTGTGGGTTTGGGTTGGAGTTGGGTCTAATTCAATTGAGGTTAGGTCACCACATTAATTAATTCATAATTAATGTACCGGGTGTCTCTAATTTAATTTAACAAAAACTGGGGGTCTAAATTGGGTTGGACAAGGGTCATTCGTGTGGTAGGCTCAGTGTACAATAATGTCATAATCTGGGTTGGTCAAATCGGATCGAGATTGGGTCTCAATTTCGATTGGAACGGACAACGAACGTAATTTTGCAATTTATTTAAATTACGTACAGACGTTTGTACGACTATTGTGCGACTAAAATTAGGCACAAAAATCAGTATTCGGGGGTTGCTCTAGGTTCAATATGATAGGTTAGCATGTCTAGGCCAAGTATGTAGAATTTGTTTCTGGGTAACAGCTAGGGTAGTGTCCTAAAATAATAATCACTACACAGATAATATAATACCATATAATAAATCTTAATTATATCTAGTTAACCCTAATTAGGCTATTTAAGTTTAATTAACCCTTATTTTTGGTCGAGGGGGTTTACAGTGTAGTTAAATAGCTGTGTCAGTAAGCTAGAATGTGTGGGTAATTTGCTAGATAGGTAGGTATCAAGAAATGGGTGAAAGGATTATGTAGTGTCGAGTATCAGTAAGTATCAGTGATACTTAAGGTGGAGGGATATCTGTTGGGGGGGGGTCATGGCAGTATCAGTAAGGAGGGAGCAATGCAATATAATAAGAGAAGTTGGCATTGAGTTATACTCAATGCAGTTCATCGGGTTGACAATATGCATTTGATACATCTGTGTAGGGAGGATTCTGATACTTTGTTGCAGTACCAATTAGGCACAGACATATGTTTAGAAGGAGAGGAAGATCTGTTGATGTTGCAATTCAAGTATGGATCAGGGTTATGAGGTCTGTAGGTCTGCAGGTCCTTCGACTAAATTCTTTAAGGCTCGGGTTAGATTATTGGGGAGAAATGGATGAACACTGATACACTTGTGTCAGTGAGTTGGGGCTCGAGTATGTTAGTATCAGTATAAGGAGTGTCAACATGAGTCAAAGGGTTAGGACAGTGAGGATATGTCAAATAGAATGTCAATCAAGCTTAAAACTAGTGCCAGTTTAGTTAGGGTATTGTGATACCAGAGTGTATCAAATACACCCTATAGTATCAGTGAGGTGGGGTTTTAGATTAGGATACCAGACTTTGGGTATAGACATTAGTGGCTTCCACATATTTTAGGTATTAGGGACTGACAAGAGTTAAGGTAATGTCAGTAGGAAGTGTTCTCTAGTAAGGTATCAAGCTATGGTTTGAAGGTAATATCTAGTAACACTAAGGTGGTGGGTTATAGTATATATTGAGGTCTATTAGCATATTAGAAAGCTAAGGTATTAGAAGTTAGTGATGTTAGTCATTGGGGTATGGAGTTATTGTATCCTAAGATATCATAGATACTAGGTAAGGATTTGGTGTTAAGATATTAACTTAATACCTATGTATAGGAGTTGTATATTCTAGAAGTAACTTGTATAAGCTAGGGTAATTTATTATGACCAATAATTAATTAGTATTGGCCAGTATTGACTAGATTGACCTTAATATGACCTAACAAACCAAGTATCAGCTAGTTAAATTAGTATAGATCTAGAAGTGGCTTAGAAACATAACAACAAGTTAGTTAACCATATATATCATCTCATACCACTCTTTGACATTTATATCTTATATATAGGTCGTTGTGAGTCTATTTTTGACATCGATCCTTATAACTTCCAGTCCCAAAATACGTAGGACTAGGAATACGTAATATGCCAACTACGCATTCAACCAGACTCTGGTCTGACTCGAATACGTATAAGTTGTATTATAATGGTCACTATCTAAATAATCAAGTAAATATAAATATATTTGTCTCAATCCACAATAAACAGAATACATAAGAATGAGCTGCCTGTGCTAAAGTCGGTCGTCCAGTAACACATAAACTCGAATAGACTAAAGAAAGAAATATAAGTCTATAAAACTAGGCTACATCAGCAGATGAATAAACAATATGAATAAATAACTATAACTCTGGTAGAAATGATATAAGTACCTGATACAAATGCCTGTAAGACAAGTAACCCCATCAAAAACTCCAAAGGCTCCATAACAGTCTAAGCTATAAAAATTGGCCGGGGACCAGGTCCTCAGAGGGACGTAACAAGGTACAAGAAATAGCATGCCAAAAAGTAAAACAGTATCATGCCACATACTCAAGGGTAAACTTCTGTAATCATCTATGTGATATGCACATGAAAGCATCACTCGTACTCAGGCTAAAATAACTACAGGCTCTGTGTCGGGGAGCCTATAGCAGCAATTAGTATCAAAACTCAGTATAGGTGCCAAAGATCAGAGATAGAGTCCAAGGCACCCCTAGGGTATTGTGACTCCGGCGTATGTGCCTCAGCACCTCCAAAAGTATAGTATATATTTATATCAATACTCAACCTATAGTATGGTGTGTGTCTCCCCACCCAATGTAACCTTACGTCTCATATTCACAATGTCTCATGTTCATAACATGCAAGATCATAACCTCTAGCTAGTGCAACGAGTCATAATAATGTCCATATAATATAGAAGTCTCATATCACAAATCTTGTAAGCCTCTACAGAAGTACCATAAATAACTCAAGAAAGATTCTATCACATAAAATAATGTCAAGTGTCCTAGGGTATAGCGTACTTGGTAAAGCAAGCACGTAAAAATAGGATCGTGGAATCAACTCTCTAAGTGACGTTATACGACTCTGTGTATGGCATCGACACCCGAATCTTGTTCGGACGCTAAGCAATGTCTCACGGTCCTAGGGTAAACACACACATCAACCATATAAAATAACTAAAATAACTAAATAATATAATAAAGGCAAAAAACTGTAATACATCATGGCAAGGTACACTTGTCTGAGTTCTGAACTCCGTCAATTTGCTCCTAGGAAAGTGGAATCAGCACTTACACCTCCGAATGCTGAAATTAATATCACCATTATTCTCAGAATACTAGAAATAGCTAGGATTAACTACCCATAAGTCCAATTTGGACACAGGGGCAAAATTGACAGTTTTGGGTCAAAACGGGGTCCACATATGGCCAACTTTGTACCATAAAATGTGTCGAAGATAAAGTTCTTCAAATTTGTCAAACTTAGTGTCTACCAGTCCAGAACGACGATATAAATCCAATAAAATATCCAAAACTGGATTCCGATGAGCCGATCACGAAATCACCCGTTATGTGGAACCGTGGGGCCTATAAAATAATGTTTTGTCAACGATCTAAGAATCGAACCAAACTTGGATCACAGGACCACCGTAACGCTATGAATCCAATGGCACAAGTTTCTTTACGAATCGACAAGGACATACAAAGTTATGACGAGTGTTAGAACAGGCCGATATGAGATATTTTGACGGATACGCGTCAATTTCGGTATGCACGCACATCCAAATCAAGTTCTGCAAAAGCCAACACATTCGTGTTGATGGTAAGCGCCTTTCGATATAACCCGCACACAACAAAGTTGCCTCGTTTGGCAGGACGCATCCCGTATCGCAAGATTTTGGGATTTTTACAAACAAGTTTTTGGTCGTTTTGGAACCAGAATAATTTAACCATTATAGAATACTAATAAAAACTAAAAGAACAGTAAAAATTTGGGTTACATTGTGAAGAAGTTCCTTCAATTATATTTTGAAAATAATTAACGAATTGGTGGCAAATTGGGCATGAACTTGGGGGTTTGGATCAAAATTTTGGACTGTTTTCGAACAATTTTTCAGCCAACTTTCGGTCAATTTTTTTATCAAACCGGGGTGTGTAAATTCGTTCCACTTAAAGAAAATCCTAAAGGATTAGGTTGTGAACATATTGGCGAAGACATAACGCAAATCGGACTAGCGAGGAGGACAGAGGCTGCATGCAAAGGAGGTCCGCACGGCTACTGTGTGTGTGCGTACGTGGGGTGGACGCGCTACTCCGGCGCGGGGCGGCGGTACAGCGGTGGAGCTGCGGGCAGTCGACAGTGGACGGTCACCGGCGGCGGGGCTGTGGTGGTCGGGGTGGCATGGGTGATGGCATGGGATTAGGGTAGGGTTTAGGTTTTGTTATATGTATGCATATACATATGCTATATATATGTATATGTAACTGGTGGGGGAAACTTACATGGGTTCGGTTTGGGATAGGTTTAGCGGGTAGTGGTTGGGTTTAGCGGGTAATGGGTTTGGGTTTAGCATTTTATGTTTTATTTTATTCTTTATTAATATATATATATATATATATATATATATATATATTTATTTATTTATTTAAAAATAGTTTTGGACCTTAATAAATTTCAGAAAAATTATACAATACATTATTAATAGTTGTACACCCAAAATATATTTTCTTGCACAATATTAATAATTAATTAAATACACATAATTATAAAGTCTTGAATATTATATATTATAATTATCTAAAAGTAAAATAAAAATTCTCTTAATCACAAAGATTCAAAATACCAAAAATATTAAATTCAAAACAATCAGGGTACTTACAATCTACCAAACTTATAAAAAAATTGTCCTCAAAATTAAAAATAAACATAGTAGAAAAGATTTTAGTTAAGAAGGTTGCACTAAAGATGGGGACGCAGTTCCCAAATGGAGTCCTAGTTTGACGTCGTATTCTAAGAATAAGGGTATAATCAAGGATCTACCCAACTTATAAGAATGAAGTTGGCCGCAGAAACAATAGTCATGATCATATTTATAAAGATTTTTAGAAAGTCTAACTTCAAGGAGGGATTCGAGATGGTAAAAATTTTGTGACCGTTGTCACAGCCTATTAAGAAAATCTATGTACTATCATGGCATTAATGAGTCAATAACTCTATAAAGGAAGTTCTACTAGTTCTACTTGCTTCTAATTAGGTCATGAGTCTATAAGACAATAGGAATTATCATAGCAAATACAACTAGGGTGAGATGGTACCAAGAAGTTGTTCATTATATATCATGGATGACGATGAATGGTTCAGCAATAAGCGTCAAAAGGTGTGTAAAGAGTACAAGGGGTTCAATTTAATGTAACACAAGTGTCACAAACGTAGGTTGGCATGAATGGGATACGGTTATATCAGTGGTTGGGATATTTGGGTTGCCTATATATAATTTAATTTAATTGCAACAGAGTTGGTTATAGGATTTAGAAAAAGATATGCCACGAATATTGGAGGGTCTATATGGAGCATGGGTGTGTATATTTCGAAGTAACAGTTATGTTATTAGTGAGTAGGTTCCAGTTAGGCTCATGAATGTCAAGATGGCCAGAAGAATTGAGTCAGTATTGAGTATTAAAATAGCCCACAACGGAAAAAAGATATCTATATGTCATTTGTGTGTACAATTGTGTCGCGAATGTCGTGTGACTAAAACAAAACATGGAAAGGCCAGTTTGTGAGTGATAGTCATATCATAGGTGTATAGTGACTAGACTAGGTCATAAGGGGAAAGTTGTTGGAAAGGGAATGATAGTGTTGTGCTCCAAATATTCGAGCCACAATAAAGGGTATCAAGGATACAAAAATTTAATAAGTAATTTAATCCGTTTGAGATTAACCTAAATAACACCAAAATAAATTCAAATTTATCCTGAATTTCTAGAAATACCCTACACTAAAACCAGGGGCTACGATCTACCCAGCTTATAAAAATTAAGTTTGTATTAAAACTAAGATCATGGTCCTACTAACAAGATTTTTGGAATGGCCTATTTTCTAAATAAGGTTACAAGAATTCGAGGATTTACTGGCCGTAATCAAGGATTTTCTAAAAGAACCTAGAAACTATCAAGGTGCTATTGATCAACAACTTTATAAGAGAAATTACTACCCATCTATTACTGCTCTTGTATAGGTCAAGCTTCTACAAGACAGAAGAAATGACTTAGTCAAATCTAACTAAGGCAAGGTGGTAGAGAGGCTTCGATCATTGGTTGGCATTGATGATGAAGAAACCAAAATTCAGGCCACAACAAAAAGTATTTCTGATAATTCTACATCTTTAAATAAGGCACGATTAAGCAGGTATTTGGAGAATCAAGTCATGATGACTAGATCAAGGGGATTATAGTAGAAAAAAACTGATACCTATGGTGATATGAATATTAACACAAGGAGTGGTACCAACTAAGGGATTAATTTTGTAATTAAGGCACAACTAGGCAAAGAGAAAGGACCTACTCATTGTTATAATTAGAAAGATCATTGTTGCAAAAGTACGAGGCCATATATGCAACACAAGATAAGAATTTGATAGGTAGGATTGGGATGCAGTCGAAGGGATAATACAACTAATCCTTAAACTCAATACTCTATTGAATTCTCATGCTAACAATCTATACTAGCTCTTGCATATAGGAATAACCTATCTATCTACCCTACTAAGGGTAACCATCTTCTCAAAACTTTATATCCAGCATATCTTCTTTCGCCTTGACAAGGATCTGCTTTTGGAGAAAATATCCCGCACGAACGTCCATCTCTCTGAAATAGGGAGAGATGATAAACAATAATAAGGATGGCGAGGAAAAAAATGAGTACAATTATGAAGTCCAAGGGCGATAATCAAATGCTAAGGAATTGTCAAATCAGTTATGGATTAAGATACTAATATTGCTAATCCTAATTACAGGCTTGCTCGGTACCGAAAAGTAACCGAAATAATTTAATCATGACCTGCATGGGCCACCACAAAAATATATCATGTCCCAGTTCTAAAATACGTAGGACTAGGAATACGAAACATACCAGTTTTGCATTCGAGCAGACTCTGGTCCGACTCAAATACATATAAGCTGTATTATAATAGTTAATATCTAAATAATCAAGTAAATATAAATAACTATGCCTCAATCCATAATAAATAGAATACACAAGAATGAGCTACATGTGCTAAAGTTGGCCACCCAGTAACACACAAACTCAAATAGACTCGTGCAGCTGCGACAGGGCAGTATGACAGTGAAGCAATACTCCGCCGAATTCAACCGACTCTCCAAATTCGCTAGGGCCTATTTACCTGATACAGCAGTCAAGCTAGAAGGTTTGAAGACGGTTTGTGCCCTGTCATCCATGGGTACGTAGTCGTTCATCAGTACAGGACAATACGTGAAGTAATAAATCATGCCCTATCACTTGAACCACAATATCCTCATATTTCTACCGGCGCTGTGCATACCTACAATCACAAACGCCATAGCGACGAGAGTGGAAACACCGTCATAAAGCACCGAAACAACGATGGTCAGTACCAGGCAAATCCCAACCAAGTATGTCAATACTGCAACAAACGAGGGCACGCCTTCAATCAATGTCGTAAGAGACTTGGTTTATGTCTCACTTGTGGCAATCCAGGCCATGCCATTATTTCTTGTCCGAACCTTCCTGATCATCGTCTGCAACATAATAATCCCTAACGGTAAGCATTATTCCTAAGTTTCGGGATGAAACTTCCAATTGGTTGGGTAGGATGTAGCGCCCCGTTCCCCCGGTGCGGGGATGCGGCTAAGAAACACAAGACGGTATCGTTCAATCGGGATAGATTGAAACAAGAACTCATCCTCGTTATGGATTTGTTTCTTCAGAATCGATTCCCATATTCAGTGGACCGTGCCCCCGGGATCGACTTAGAGACAGAGTCAGGAGGGACCTCTCCGCTGCTATCTTTTATTGCCTCGGTTTTCGATGTCGCTTGTTGCTTTCGTGCTTTGAGTTGGTTTTAGGATTTGCTTGTTTTTCTTGAACAATTTTGATGATTTCATTATTTTCGTTCATTGAACTGCACTTTAATTCTGAGATTGGAAAGAGTGGAAGAGGTATTGATCAAGATATTCATGATGCAGGTGAACGAGAAGTAGGCGACTTGCGAGCGGAGTCGTGAAGCACCTCTTTCCTTCTCCCTTCCAACAACTAAGTGAGTGGCTACCATCCCGATTAGCTAGCCCTACTTCCAAGTCTTCACATCTAAACTCTTGCATTCTTGTAGTCCCGATCAGGCGATACCAAGTAATAATAAAAGAAACCAAGATAAAAAGAGAATAGACTTGGATAATACTGCTTGTCAATCAAACTCGTGAATGGTTACTTACTTGCATGCTTGTTCATTCGAAATATTCATCACATGCATCAATTTTAGTTAGAATGCATCTTCTTCTATAAATTGTGTTATTTATGAATCATATCTTGTATGCGCATAATTGGTCCTGGAGGCTATGCAAAAGGAATCATGCATTACTCGTATTGCCTCAACTGCGTGAAGTAATAATTTAACTAAACATTGTGTGTTCGATCATGGACAACTTGTGCACAAGGGTATAAGTTCTACGGACGGTCGCTGGGGCACTAGCACCGATCCGATACGGGCAGACTTCGTGAGTAGTCAAATCGTGTACGGACTGGATGGCTTGCAACATATCATATTTTTATGAGCTCCTTATATTCTTGTTGCATGGTATCCTTGTCCTTGACTATGTCCATTATGGCATCAAAGCTAGTGATCCTCGTATATATATGCTTGCAATGCCTTATGTGTATCGTATGAACATGGCTTACAATGCATTGTGTGTTTATCGTGTGCATTTAAACCTGTTGCAACTAACTTGTGTCTTCTTGGCAGGGAAGGCATGGTAAGTATTGTGCAGGTAATTCAAACGGGCAGGTAAAATCCACCGAACGGTAGCAACTTTATTTCAGTAAATTTCTATATGCTGCTTACTTGTAAATGAACTAAGACAAGATAGAAACCCACAAAATATGCATGCTTCATTAAAACAACGTGTTGATTGGTATAGTTGGGTTAGCTCGCCTTCACCAGTATGTTTCGACATGCTGACCCTCGTTGAAACAGGTTCTCCGCACCAAGGCGAACCGAACGAGGATTCGAAGTCGTCTTCCCTGATCCAGTCTAGCTGTAGGCGCATTTTGATTGTGCCGCTTTTGAAGTACAAGAAGAAGAAGCTTGCAACTTTCCATACACAATGCAGCTTCGTGGCAAAGTCGTACTCCAGCCCGGAGGTCTATACATTTTGAAGTTTAGTAAAGGGATGTAATGTACAGGACTGCTATCTCATTTTGAGTCAACACTTTTGTAAGCCCGTGCGGCAATCTAGCTGACTCGTTCAGGAGTTTCTAATAGATGTTCATTATTAATAAAAAGAACTTTTCCATGTTGCAAATCTGTGTTTTAATTTATCTGCACACTCTGAATATGTGCTTGTTATGCAAATCATTAAAGCCTTATGCGGGCGCAACCCCAGGCTCGTACGGCGGTCACGATTCGGGGGACGCCTCAACGATTCTATGGAATCGGGTCATGACATAATGGTATCAGAGCACAGATTCAAGTTCCTTATACTCGTACTGGAAAAGTTCCTTTAACGATCAAATTCCTGTGCGAACTCTTGAACTCGCTAGGCCAAAATGAGATACATTCATGCAATGAGTCCATAATACATTATGATCCTAATATAATTTACCTTCTTTTGAAGGAATGGCATCAGCGCAATCTGCAACGCAAGCACCGGATGAAATGCACGGCCAAGAAAGTAGTTCGGGCACTTCGGGAAGCTCTCGGAGCCAACGGGGCATGTCTCAAGTCGACCCACTCGAGCGAGTGATGCAAATGTTAGAAGCACAACGATAAAGAGACGATGCTCGCCAAGCCAAGTTTGAAAGCAATCTAGAGACGCGATTCTCAGTCCAACAGAAGCAGGTAGATACCCTGCAACAAATCATTCAGACTTTGGCTGCCAACCATTCCGCCGCAACAACAACGACTCTGGTGGAGCAGCCCGTGCTTGAAGTAGAGATGCCACAAATTCTAAGGCCGAGGGAAGTGACTGCCTTCGACTTTGGCCACTTCAAGAAAGTTTGCAACACCCCATTCAACGGGACTGAGGAATCAATTGTGGCTCTAGATTGGCAAGCCGAACTTGAAGACCACTTTGCTCTGCTAGTGGTCCCCGAAGATAAGTGCGTCACCTGTGCGTAACTACAGCTCTGCCTCAACGCACACGATTGGTGGGACGTGCATCGACGATCTCTCCAATTTGATCACGAAGAGGAGGCAATCTCGTAGATGACCTTTCGTGCCGCGTTTGAAGATGAGTTTATACCCCATCCAGTACAACGTCAGATAGAAAATAAGTTCGTACAGCTGCGGCAGGGCAGTATGACAGTGAAGCAATACTCCGCCGAATTCAACCGACTCTCCAAATTCGCTAGGGCCTATTTACCTGATGCAGCGAGTCGAGCTAGAAGGTTTGAAGGCGGTTTATGCCCTGCCATTCATGGGCACATAGTCGTTCATCAGTACAGGACAATACATGAAGTAATAAATCATGCCTTATCATTTGAACCATAATATTCTCACATTTCTACCGCCGCTGTACATACCTACAATCACAAATGCCATAGCAACAAGAGAGGAAACACCGTCACAAAGTGCCGAAACAACGATGGTCAGCACCGGGCAAATCCCAACCAAGTATGTCAATACTGCAACAAACGAGGGCACGCCTTCAATCAATGTCGTAAGAGACTTGGGTTATGTCTCGCTTGTGGCAATCCAGGCCATGCCCTTAGTTCTTGGCCGAACCTTCCTGATCATCGCCCGCAACGTAATAATCCCTAACGGTAAGCATTATTTCTAAGTTTCGGGACGAAACTTCCAATTGGTTGGGTAGGATATAGCGCCCCGTTCCCCCGGTGCTGGGAGCGCGGCTAAGAAACACAAGACGGTATCGTTCGATCGGGATAGATTGAAACAAGAACTCGTCCTCGTTATAGATTTATTTCTTCGAAATCGATTCCCATATTCAGTGGACCGTGCCCTCGGTATCGACTTAGCGGCAGAGTCATGAGGGACCTCTCCGCTGCTATCTTTTATTGCCTCAGTTTTCGATGTCGCTTGTTGCTTTCGTGCTTTGAGTTAGTTTTAGGATTTGCTTGTTTTCCTTGAACGATTTCGATAATTTGATTATTTTTATTCATTGAACTGTACTTTAATTTTGAGATTGGAAAGAGTAGAAGAGGTATTGATCGAGCTGCTCGTGATGCAGGTGAACGAGCAGTAGGCAGCTTGTGAGCGGAGTCGTAAAGCGCCTCTTTCCTTCTCCCTTCCAACAACTAAGTGAGTGACTACCATCCCGATTAGCTAGCCCTGCTTCCAAGTCTTCACACATAAACTCTTGCATTCTTGTAGTCCCGATCAGGCGATACCAAGTAATAATAAAAGAAACCAAGATAAAAAGAGAATAGACTTGGATAATACTATTTATCAATCAAACTCATGAACGGTTACTTATTTGCATGCTTGTTCATTCAAATATTCATCATATGAATCAATTTTAGTTAGAATGCATCTTCCGCTATAAATTATTCTATTTATGAATCATATCTTGTATGCGCATAATTGTTCCTGGAGGCTATGCAAAAGGAATCGTGTATTACTCGTGTTGCCTCAACTACGTGAAGTGATAATTTAACTAAATATCTCGATCATGGACAACTTGTGCACAAGGATATAAGTTCTGCGGACGGTCGCTGGGGCACTGGCACCGATCTGATCTGGGCAGACTTCGTGAGTAGTCAAATCGTGTACGGACTGGATGGCTTATAATGCATCATGTTTTTATGAGCTCCTCGTGTTCTTGTTGCATGGTATCCTTGTCCTTGACTATATCTATTATGGCATTAAAGCCAGTGATCCTCGTGTGTATATGCTTGCAATACCTCGTGTGTATCGTGTGAACATGTCTTGTAATACATCGTGTGTTTATCGTGTGTATTTAAACCTGTTACAACTAACTTGTGTCTTCGTGGCAGGGAAGGCATGGTAAGTATTGTGCAGGTGATTCAAACGGGCAAGTAAAATCCACCGAACGGTGGCAAATTCATTTTAGTAAATTTTTATATGCTGCTTACTTCTAAATGAACTAAGGCAAGATAGAAACCCACAAAATATGCATGCTTTATTAAAATAATGTGTTGATTGGTATAGTTGGGTTAGCTCGCCTTCACCAGTATGTTTTGACATGCTGACCCTCGTTGAAACAGGTTCTCCGCACCAAGGCGAACTGAGCGAGGAGCCAAAGTCATCTTCCCCGATCCAGTCCAACTGTAGGCGCATCTTGATCGTGCCACTTTTGAAGTACAAGAAGAAGAAGCTTGCAACTTTCCATTCACAATGCAGCTTCGTGGCAAAGCTGTCCTCCAGCCCGGAGGTCTATACATTTTAAAGTTTAGTAAAGGGATGTAATGTACAGGACTGCTATCTTATTTTGAGTTAACACTTTTGTAAGCCCGTGCGGCAATCTAGCTGATTCGTTCAGGAGTTTGTAATAGATGTTCATTATCAATAAAGAGAACTTTTCCATGTTACAAATATATATTTTAATTTATCTGCGTACTCTGAATATGTACTTGTTATGTAAATCATTAAAGCCTTGTGCAGGCGCAACCCCAGGCCCGTACGGCAGTCACGATTCGGGGGACGCCTCAACGATTCTACAAAATTGGGTCATAACAATATGCACGTGAGAGCATCACTCGTACTCAGGCTGAAACTACTACAGGCTCTGTGTCGGGGAGCCCATAGCAGCAAGTAGTATCAAAACTCAGTATAGGTGCCAAAGATCTGAGACAGAATCCAAGGCACCCCTAGGGTATTGCGACTCCGGCGTATGTGCCTCAGCACCTCCAGTATTATAGTATATATATATTAATAATTAGCTTGTAGTATGGTGTATCTCTCCCCACCCAATATAACCTTATGTCTCATGTCTACAACGTCTTATGTCCATAACTGTAAACCCCTTCATTTACATTTATAGATAGACTGGTTATGGGCTAGAAAATTTTGGTTTAGCAGCAAGTATTTGAGGTTTAGAATTAAGGTTATGGATGTATGATTCTTTGATTAAACCCTTGGTGCACCCTACCATTGTTGTAATATTTAGAGCCCAATATTAGCCCATAATTTCTAACTTATTGTTGCATTCTAGACTTGATACGCCAACTTAGGCGCTGGAATTTTTTGTCACTCAAAATCATAATTCATTTTGCTCTAATTTAATTGCACAACTTCCCGTATCCAAAATCCAATATTTAATCTTGTGTCGCACACCTGTGTCATTGTGTCACTACCATATTTTCTAGGAAAGGATATTTTAGTAATTTCTTATTTAATTAAATATTGTGCCTGATAAATAATTATTTTTTGTATTATTTAATTATTGTTAGATGTTAGATATTTATTTTGGACTTGTATTAGTGGACCTAACTAGTTAGTTTAAGACCCATGGACCAACATGAATTAATTGGTTAGAACTTAGCCCATTTAGAAAGCCCATTGTTAAGAAGATCGATTCAATTAATTAAATCATTAGACTAGAAGCTTTCTTCCTTAATTATTTCTTCATGAGAGGCCCCAAGGGGTATAATGGATATTACATGATAACTTGAGGGAGAGGAAAGGGGCCGGCCTATATTTAAAGAGGGGAAAAATTCTCTCTCCTCTTTTTATTCCAAAACTAGATCTATAATTTTCCTCCACCAAATTCCTTTATTTTCTTACCAAATTTTATTCTAATTCCTTCCCAAATCACCATTGGAGACTTGAGAAGCAAGGATCTAGAAGGAAGAAGCAAGGATCTATAAAGAGGATCAAGAATCTACAAATTGGAGGCAATTTCACCTCAATTGGAGGTTTCATTGGGAATCCATCTCCTAATAGGTACATTTTAGTTTTTTCTCCTTAATTTAAGTTCTAAATCTGATATTTAACCATGGAAAATCAACCCATATGTATAGGCTACCCATAGGATTTGGTTTTGTGTTTATAGGAGGCCGATTGAGAAAGTTATGGTGCTTTTTGTGTCAATTTTGGAGGAATTCCAAGATTGACATTTGTTGTGTGTGTCAATTGATCCTATAGATCAATTTGGCATGTGTTTATGTGTTTTGAGATAGTGTCATGTCCACAATTGGGTACGTGTAGGTCGTATCCCAATAATTTGGTGATACGTGTTAATTTGGGGGGTTTTCCCTCCGACACGGGACTTTGTACATGTCAAATTTTGACACGGACACGTAGATCTATATTTGATACTTCGTATTGTTCATAAATATTATATGTGACTTATTTATGTCCTTCAGGGTACAATTAAATGTGTGGTAGACTCGTATTACATGTGTATCCTAGATCTAGTGGGATATGGTGTGATACTCTCCATATGTTGTGTATTTATATGTAGATCTAATTCTTGTGCTCTTAATTCATGAAGTTTATTTTTGTACATATATATATAAATATAGATATTATATATGTATTATAGTGTATATATTATAGTGTTTCTTGTATCGTAGATCTATGTACTATATATGTACCAGAAGAATATATATATTATGTAGCCTTTCTTCTACATGCGTTAATATATATGTTATAGTATATATTATGGGTACATATGTATATGTTGTTATTTATATATATATATGTTTATTTGAGTAATTATATTATATATAGTTGTTATATGATTATTTATATATATGTATAGATGTATAATTATAATATATTTTTGTATGTGTGTGTTTGAGGCTATGTCATAATATGTACATATTAATAAGGGGGTGTATTTATAGTTTATTGGTATCTATATATATATATATATATATATATATATATATATATATATATATATATATATATATATATATATATATATATATATATAATTGAGTTTATATACATAGATATATATATATATTTATTGGATTTATATATATGATATATATATATATATATATGTTATAGTCTATTTACTGCTACATAGTTTTTATCATTGATTAGAACTGCTGTTAGAGATGTACTCTGCTCCTTTCCTCACTGGATATATTTTCTAGATGACACTGAGGAGTGGTACCCTACCTATTATGTACTCCAGGATGTTGTGGGTTTAGAGTCTGAGACCCTGGCTCATGAGAGACTTATCCCAACTGAGACAATTGACCCCGAAGTTGTAGCTTCTTAGTATTCTTTGTACTGAATTTGTCTCCAGCTTATTCTGTATTTCTTCAGACTCATTGATGCATTATTTTTGACTCATGAGTTGTATTGTGACTACTCTATTCTTTATCTGATTTGTACTTTCTATCTTAGTTCTGTGATTGAGTATATTATCATTGATGGTGGTTTATTATATTGTTAGATAGATTATCCAGACAGCATTCTACCGCCGTTTCTGCGGCGTAGGCTGGGCATTGTTTTTGACTTGTACCCCTACACCGGGTGCGGGTCGTGACACATTTTTAGTGGTGGCCTATGCAGGTCAAGCTTCACAAAGTATGTGACGTCGTGGTAGTACGATAATTTAGTTGTACTACTGCGAGCCTGCGATAGGATATAGGATATAGGCTGAGATACTCAATCACATCTAGGAAAATCTTTTGATTCAACTATTCTCCTTTGATATTGATACTTGATCTCTTAATCTGCCATTTCCTTGAATGTCTTACATCTGGTGCCATATTGATTCTTTCTTTTTGCTTTATCTCAGGATGCCGCCTAAGACTAGATCGCAGCAGGGGAGAGCAGCTTCTGAGAGGTCTGCGACATCCCGAGGGCCTGCACCAGTTACTTCTCCCGTAATTGGAGTGTTAGCTGCTTTTGGAGGTCCACTACCTACTAAGAGGACTGTGCCAGATGTATCTGAGGGGCTTCCACCTCCACCTCATATGCCAGCAGAGGCGTCAAAATGTTTACACTATTTTGTGAGATGCTCGAGGCACAGAGGGCTCAGTCAGAGGCATATCAGAGGCAGACCGATATTCTACGGCAGGGTATCGAGATTGCTCATCAGCTTGCTTGTATCATAGTTGAGGGAGGAGTTTCGGTCCAGCAGCAGGATGTTCCTCAGGTTGCTCAGCTTTGGCCAGGCAACATTCAGGACTTCAAAAATCTGGAGCCTTGGGTTTTCAAAGGGACATAAGGCATCGTCTATGCTGATAATTGGCTCAAGGACATTGAGCGTCTTATGAGGGTGTCCCGTCTTTCCGAGGATGTGAAGGTTGAGGTGGTAGGACTTCAACTATTCGACGTCGCTCGTACTTGGTTCAGGAGTGAGCCGATTCTGGTTGACGCAGGACAATCTTGGGAGGTATTCAAGGACCTCTTCAAGAAGAAGTTTTTCGCTCGGGCAGACAGACTAGACTTGGGGAGGCAGTTTGAGAGTCTCATTCAGGGGAGCATGTCTGTGAAGAAGTACGCTGCGTAGTTCGGCAGGTTGAGCCAATTTGCAGAGTATCTGGTGAGAGAGCCAGAGGTGTGAGCTATTCGTTTCCGTGAGGGTCTAAATTGGAAAATGAATATTCTTATTTCGTCTTTTTATGAGACATACTCGGAGATACTTGCGGAGGCATGCAAGGTTGAGTGGGAGTTAGGTTTGAAGCCCAAGAGAGACCGTGATTCTTTTTTGGGGGCCAACGGTAGTGCAGTATCTGCCAAACGTCCTTATTTTCAGTCTAGACCTTTCCAGCAGCCACAGCAGAACCAGACTCTAGCTAGGGCATCTTTTCACTAGGCACCTCAACAGCAGAGACAGTCACAGCAAGCTCTATGCCACTACTACAAGAAGCCCGACCATATCTGGGAAGTTTACAGGAGGAGGTTGGGAGTTTGTTTGTATTATGGTACTGAAGGGCATCAATCGAGGGAATATCCTCGTCGTACAGTTCAGGAAGCAGCTTCAGCACTGAGGGCACAGACGAGACCAACTGCAGCACAGCCGAGGGGACCGCTTCTGACACAGCAGCATCATTTTATCCAACATCAGCAGCAGGGAGGTGCCTGGCAGGGACGAGCGTTTGCTATAGCCGTCGAGGAGGATGAACCCACCGAAGATGTCATCACAGGTTCTATTCTTCTTGATTCCATTCTAGCTTTAGCTTTGTTTGATAGTGGTGCTTCCCATAGTTTTGTATCTGTTTCTTTTGCTCTGAAGCATGGTTTGGTAGCTAAGTCTTTGCTTAGGACTTGCAAGATCATGACCGGGTAGGCATTATCCTGGTTAATGATATTTGCAAGGATCGAAGAGTTACTCTGGGAGGTCAGAAGTTGAGTGCGTATCTACTTGTAATGCCACTTCCGAGCTACGACATTATACTCGGGATGGATTGGTTGAGTAGGCACCGTGCTAACATAGATTGTAGAGGGGGTAGAGTTTTATTTAGTCCGCTAGGAGAGCCAAAGTTCGAGTTTGCTAAAGGAGCTACAGAGCAGAAAAAAGGTATTATTTGTGGAGCCATGGTGGAAGATAAGAAGTTGCCGCATCCGTTGATAGCAGAGTTCTTGGATGTTTTTCCTGAGGAATTACCAGAATTGCCGCCAGATCGAGATATTGAATTTTCTATACACTTGGTGGCAGGTGCAAAACCAATTTTGCAGTATGTCTATAGAGTAAACAACAGCGTGCTGATAGAGTTGAAGAAGCAGGTGGATGAATTGCAGGATAAGGGGTTTATCAGATCGAGTTATTTACCATGGCGAGCCCCGATATTGTTTGTACTGAAGAAGGATGGATCGGTGCACATGTACATTGATTATAGGACTTTGAATAATCTCACTATCAAGAATAAGTATCCTTTTCCACGGATTGATGATCTGTTTGATTAGTTGAGTGGAGCCAAGGTATTTTCTAAGATAGATTTGAGATCAAGCTACCATCAGGTGAAGGTGAAGCAGGTGGACATACCGAAGACTGCTTTTAGGACTCGGTATGGTCAGTACGAGTTTATGGTGATACTATTTGGTTTGACTAATGCACCGACGGTATTTATGAACTTGACGAATAAGGCGTTCCACCAGTACCTTGACAAGTTCGTGATGGTGTTCATCGAAGACATACTCATATACTGGAGGACACCGGAGAAGCATGAGGAGCATTTGAGGATTGTGTTGGATGTGCTGCGGAAGGAGAAGTTGTATGGAAAGTTGTCCAAGTGTGAGTTTTTTCTGGACAAGGTGGAGTTCTTGGGGCATGTTATGACTGGTAATGGTATTTCAGTGGATCCAAAAAAGAATGTAGTAGTAGAATCTTGGAAGACCCCAAGTTCGGTAGTAGAGATCAAGAGTTTATTGGGATTAGCAGGCTACTAGTGGAAGTTTGTGCAAGATTTTTCAAGGATTGTCGAGCCGATGACCAGACTCACCAGGAAGGATGTGGAGTTTGTTTGGACGAAGGATTGCCAGGTTGCTTTTGAGGAGTTAAGAAGAGATTGACGTCTTCTCCTATTTTGACATTGCCATCAGGATTCGGAGGTTTTACTATTTATAGTGATGCATCAGGGAAAGGGTTGGGTTGTGTTCTTCAGCAGTATGGAAAAGTGATTGTCTATGCATCCAGATAATTGCGTCCTCATGAAAATAACTATCCTACCCATGATTTGGAGTTGGCAGCAGTCATATTCACCCTGAAGTTGTGGAAAAATTATTTGTACGGAGAGCGTGTGGAGATCTTTACAGACCACAAAAGCTTGATGTACCTTTTCACGCAGAAGGAGTTGAACATGAGGCAGCATCGGTGGTTGGAACTAATGAAGGATTTTGATATATCTTTGCAATATCATCCTGGAAAAGCTAATGTAGTTGCCGATGCTTTTGAGCAGGAATCCGGTAGCTATGTTCTTGACGCAGGATCGATATTTGTTGGAGGACTAGGAGAGCTTGGACATTGAGGTAATTATTCATGGTTGTACTATGCAGATGTAGGGATTGCAGATACATTCAGATTTGAAGGACAGGATCAAGGCAGCACAGTATGCGAATGTATCTCTGAGGAGTATCAGAGCTCAGGTGAAAGCAGGATTGGTTATTTTACTATTGCTGAGGATAGATCTTTGAGGCATGGAGTCAGATTGTGTGTGCCTAGTGGGGAGCTGCATGAGGAGGTATTACAGGAAGCGCATCGCTCTCAATATTTCATGCATCCAGGTGCTAATAAGATGTATCAGGATATGCAAGAGAGTGTGTGGTAGTATGGCATGAATAGGGAAGTGGCATAGTTTGTAGCCCGATATTTAGTGTGCCAGCAGGTAAAAGCCGAGAGGCAGAGGCCAAGAGGTTTACTTCAGCCATTACCCATTCCAGAGTGGAAGTGGGAGCATATTACTATAGATTTTGTGTCCGGACTTCCACGATCTCCAGAAGGGAAAGACACGATTTGGGTCATAGTTGATAGGTTGACCATATCAGCCCACTTTTTGCCTTTCAAGGTGGGTTTGTCTACGGAGAAGATGGCAGAGATGTATGTGAGGCAGATTATTAGGATACATTGAGTTCCCGTCAGCATAGTCTCAGATCGGGATAGTCGTTTCACTTCTCATTTCTGGAGGAGTTTACAGAGAGTTTGGGCACTCAACTCAAGTTCAGTACTGCATATCATCCCCAGACAGATGGGCAGTCAGAAAGGACTATTCAGACTCTCGAGAATATGTTGCACACTTGTGTACTAGATTTTGGGGTTTCTTGGGAGGACCATCTCCATTTGGTAGAGTTTGCTTACAACAACAGTTACCAGGCCAGTATAGAGATGTCATATTTTGAAGCTCTGTACGGTCGGAGGTGTCGTACTCCTTTGTCTTGGGACGATGTTGGAGAGAGAGTTTTGCTTAGGCCAGAAATGGTTGTAGATACAGCAGAAAAGGTTCAATTGATCAGAGACAGACTTCGAGTGACGCAGGACAGACAACGGCATTGGGCCGATATCCATCTGAGACCTTTGGAGTTCGAGGTATAGTTTAGATTTTTGTTTTGTGCTTGTTCTTGGTTGTTTGTTATAGATTAAGTTCTTAAGATGGTATTTTGTTCTAGGTGGGTGATTTAGTGTTTCGGAGGATTTCTCCAACATGAGACATGATTCGCTTCGGTGGAGGCGGGAAGCTTAGTCCGCGATTCATTGGACCTTTCACTATTCTAGAGAGGGTCGGTATAGTTGCTTATAGACTAGACTTACCACCTGCATTAGAGGGAGTGCATAACGTGTTTTATGTGTCGTAGTTGAGATAATACGTGGCAGATCCTAGTCATATATTGGATCACTCGAAGATAGAGGTGGGCCCTACTCTTAGCTATCCAGTGCAGCCAGTTGAGATTCTGGATCGGAGAGAGAAGGTGCTGAGAAACCAGACTATTCCTTTGGTGTGCGTTGCATGGAGGCATCATTCTCCAGGGGAGTTTACCTGGGAGAGAGAGGATAAAATGCGAGAGCATTATCCATATTTGTTTGTGCCTTTAGGTATGTTATTTCCTAGTTATGTTCTGTTCATTATTATGTTGTTTCATAGTTAGTTATGATTCTTTAGTTCTGTTCTGTTATTTTTTGGGGGTAGTTTTCATCTTTAAATTTGGAGGACAAATTTATTTTCAGGAGGGTAGACTTGTCACTACCACATTTTCTAGGAAAGGGTATTTTAGTAATTTCTTATTTAATTAAATATTGTGCTTGATAAATAATTATTTGTTGTATTATTTAATTATTGTTAGATGTTAGATATTTATTTTGGACTTGTGTTAGTGGACCTAACTAGTTAGTTTAAGACCCATGGACCAACATGAATTAATTGGTTAGAACTTAGCCCATTTAGAAAGCCCATTGTTAAGGAGATGGATTAAATTAATTAAATTATTAGACTAGAAGCTTCATTCCTTAATTATCTCTTCATGAGAGGCCCCAAGGGGTATATTGGACATTACATGATAACTTGAGGGAGAGCAAAGGGGCCGGCCTATATTTAAAGAGGAAAAAATTTCTCTCTCCTCTTTTCATTCCAAAACTAGATCTAGAATTTCCCTCCACCAAATTCCTTCATTCCCACTACATTTTCCTACCAAATTTCATTCCAATTCCTTCCCAAATCACCATTGGAGGCTTGAGAAGCAAGGATCTAGAAGGAAAAAGCAAGGATCTACAAGTTGGAGGCAATTTTATCTCAATTTGTCATGACCCGCACCTGGAATAGGGGCACGAGTGTGTGGGTACGTCCAGCCTATGTCGCAGCATCGTCGGTAGAACGCTGTCTAGGTCAATATACTATCTAAACAATCTCTCACAAATATCCAACTCCATAAGGAGACAGAGATATTACAATATAATATGGAATACTCAATCACAAAAAATAAAGCTCGTTGAGATATCGAAGAAAACAAATAAAATACAAGACAAGTCTAACAATAATAAAATAATCTAACCTGCAATGAATAACATCCAGTCTCCAAGTATGCTGGAAACAAGTCCTCTATGTCACAGTCTGAAAAAAATATTCAGTCAGGATTGGAGCAAAGTACATCTCTAACAGCAGTTCTACATCAATGATATAAACTATGTAGCAGTGAATAGATGGAAATATACAAGATGTATATATATGTACAAAAGATACAAAATAAAGGAAATACTGGAAATACTGTAAATAAATACGGGAAGGAACAATATGTCAATGAACAAGAATACTATGACTAAGTGTGTGAGTACTAGCTTTAACATGTGATCGACTTGGGAACTTGTACACGAGTACGGGCCTGGTTAGTCATATGTGCGGTGTATGACCAACACTAACATGTGAACGAGACTTATACATGAAGGATATGATCACATATCTACACTAAAATACTCTCCACCCCAGACAGGTATAGTAGATCGAACCATGGTACGCTATGGCACGGGATTCCCCAAGAAGATAGCGACTCTTTTCGAGAATCTGTGTCTGTACATATACAAGATAAACAATGAAATAAGACTTGTACAAGATACACCATGAACAATAAATAATATCTCATGACGAGATCCGGATATACCAATCCGTGTGACCATCGTGTCGAGAAATATGGATATTTATACTAGATACAATAAACATAGAGGATATCATAAATAAGAAACTATTAGAGAATGTACTCGCCTGGGGGTCCTGCTGCTGGCAATAAAAATGTCCAATATACGAGGTCTTGTCTAAATAATCCAACAGTCCTATAGACATCATTAAATAATACAATATTGTATCAGACATCACACTAACACACAATCATAAATACACTGAACTCAGGGCTACGCTAGGTATAACACTGGTCAACCAGGGTCAAGTGCGCATCTAATTGCGCGGGTGTCACGTCTGTAATTATTGTACAAGACAGACAGTCAATGATACGGGTCTTGCCAGTACGTAGGTGTACATATGGCAGTCTTTTAACATGTTACATGGTCAGAGGTCAATATAAATACGGAGTATCCGTAATTATACTAGGGTCACCTAGTATATATATATATATATATTATATTATTATTAACTAGCATTAATACTTACAATATATATATATATATATATATATATAAATTAAATATATATACAATACATATACATATGTATATATATACTAATTGAGTTCATACTATATATATATATATATACATATATATACCAATTATATACCAAATATACGATACACGTATATTAACCCATACTAAAAACAAATACATACACTAAGTGCCTACACCCATGTACCAACATATAATATATGCATACGTACATACTATCCATCAAAATACGTATACGCATACGTATGCGTACACAATAATTACAAAAGAAAGGATCCTCACCTTGGCTTCGGCGTGCATATGCACGAGAGCAGCGATGACGATGACGGCGACGACGATGAAGTAGGTGATGACAACGACGATGGTGGTAAAGGTGATCGTGATGGTAAAGGCGATGATCATGGTAGAGATGATGATAAAGATGATAGTTAAGGTGATGGTGATGGTAATGGTGATGATAATGATGTGATGAGGATGAAGGTGAAGATCATGGCGAGGCTGTCCGACGAGGTAGTATAGAGTATTCAGGTGAAGGAAAAGGAGAGGCTGAGGTAGATAGGAGGTGGAAGAGATGGTCGTGCTCAGGGTGTCGAGTGGCTGACAGAAGACGGTCTCCTTTATGTTACGGTCGACGGGATGGAAGACGATGATGGAGGGTGCACTGGGTTCTGGCGGGGTCTCCGGTCGGTTTTTGGCGTGTTGGATCGAGTGCAGTCGGGGTCATGATCCAGTCGGTGAAGGAAAGATGGGGGTGTAGACGAGCGGGTCCGGTTGTTTGCTGTGGAGTCGACGAGCAGACAGTGGCTTGTGCAGCGGGCTTCGGCGTCAGGCGGAGAAGGCCGACGAGATCAGGGTTCCGATCGGGTGAGTTCGAGAAGAGGCGGGGAAGTATCGGCATATGGTCGAGGTATCTCCGGCGGGAAGGATCAGTCGAGGAGGAGGAGATGGGTGCAGCGTTCAGTGGTTCGGGTCGGGGTGGCTACTCTGGGCTCCGGTGGAGGATAAGGCTGGTAAGGGAGAGGGGAGATGAGATGGAGGAGGTGAATGAAAAGGAGGAAGAAAGGGGGTGTCGGTTGGATAGAAGTTGTCTTAGGTTGAAGAAAGGAAAAAGTAAAGAAATAGGAATATATATACATGTGTAGGTCTTGGTTTAACCTAGAAATTGACTTGGTCAAATCCCCTTGGGTTTGGGCCTTGTCATGGAGATATTTCAAGGGCCATGATTAAAATGGGTTCAAAATAAAAAGCTATGATGCATTGGTTCAAGGTTTGGAGGACCATGGTTTTAAGGAGGTTGATGTTGTATTACACACTCCCAAAAATCATGGAAAAATATACATGAAGGAGAAATAGGTTTCTACACGTGTCGTATCCAATGGGGTGGACACCTTACTGCACTTTTGCATAAAAGTGCCCAATAATTAGAAAATTGCACAAAATTAGGTTTATGGTTTAATTAATTAAAAATAAATGCAATTGGTGTTCTAAAATTAATTAGAAGTACAAGGGGCTAAAATTAAGTAGGACACAAGTGTCATAAATGTAGAAGACTCAGAATAGAACATTACCCTAATTTGGGTTGCACGAAATGGGCCAAGATTGTGTCTCCAATTTTGATTGGAACGCACAAGGATACAAAGTTAAATTTATTAAGAATTAGATAAACACGTCCGCGACGAATATTGTGCGACTAAAATGAAGCACAAGAGAACATAATTATAAGTTATACAAGGGTCAGAATGGAAGACGGGCTTGTCTAGGTCAAGGTTGTAGAATTTGTTGGAAGGCAAAGACTAGGATAGCGCTCCAAATATTGAAGCAACGGTAAGGCTCAACAATAAAATAAAATTACGATAATTTAAATATAATTAAATATTACGCAATCATTTATACATTAATTTATGAAAAGACAAAAATACCCCTAATCTGAAATATGGGGGTGACAAGTCTACCCCGCTTAAAAGAATTTCGTCCTCAAAATTTAAGATCCTCAATAGTTGTATCTATTTATTTATATTATTTTGCCATCAAAATTAAATTCATCAAATCATATAATCATGAAGTAATCCATATTATTATTTCAGAATTCTATAAGTATCATATTCCTGCAAATCTTTAAATAATTATCAAATTCTATTATTATCATAATCCCCTCCAAAATTTTAATAACTAAATACCAAAATTCAATATTCAATACTCTAATTGAAATCCAATCAATGTATATTTATAAATTTTAAATCTATATCTATCTAAGTATACATATATATATATTCACAGTCTCTAACACATAAGATACACACAAATACACCAATCTAATATCATCACACAAGGTACTTACTATTACAAGCACCTTGCTCAACTAATCCATGATATAGAAATATTAGCACTATTGGTATGGTAACACTAGCTTCATTATTAGATTACCTCATCACATTCACTAGAACTCATGATCACTTGCACCTTTTATAACACACATATTTCACTTTACTCTCAAGGCAGGTCTATGGTTCCATATCTTGATTTATGTATACGTATCTTCTCTTAAACTGATACACTATATATCTTCCATTATAAACCTTGGTATCTCTCAACCCATGTCACACTCATTACCACCCTTTAGGCATATACATTTCTTTACTCTTGACACACCCAAGTAATTAACCATAAAATTGAATATCATGCTACATTAATTTTCAACATAAGTCCTTGATACTTAATTATTTATATAGATCATCCAATTACATAAATTTGTGACTATCTAGGACTGGCATGCTGACTCTGATACTAACTTCTGGAACTATCTGATACTCTTTACTCCTCCTTCTACTTATAGTACCAATACTAACTATAATAACACCTATCATAGAACTATTGCTACAAGGTACTATGCTATGGGTATCTCTAGATTAATGCCTACTGTTCACATGTCCAACTGAGAAACACTTACAAACTAACAAGTCACACTCAGTCAATGCTAATATAAGACACAGACATAATTGCAAGTCACCCATTATCACACTAACAAGGAATCCTAATAGAAAGAAACTCTAGGAGGAACTGGACTGAGGAACTGAAGGTATTCCTACTGCTAGTAAAGAAAAGAAGCGATAAAACAAAGTCCTGTAATAACAGAAGTGGATAAATATTAAGATGATACTTTAAGAATAAATTTAAGATATAACCTGATAATCATACATATCTGTCCGAAATTATGATACTCAGAATCCTTGCCACGCCAGTAAGCATAGCTGCGATGAACGATAGATTCCATAACTTAGGTATGCGACTCTATAATCATGTCGTCTAGAATCCTCGCTGTGCCGACTAGTATAGCTGCGAGAAATTCTAGATTTCAAAACTAAGATATATACATCTGAAGTCAGGTACCTATGTTTTTGACATGCCAGCTAATATGGCTACGATAAATTCTAGGCTCCATAACCAAAGCAAATATTTTACCTTTCTCACTGTCCTCATCAACATATGTTATAAGATGATACCATAAATTTTAGCTCGTAAAATTTATCTCGATAAGAAATCAACTCAACAACGATACCAAGAATTGAATTTAACAACTGGTCAACAAGAATCAAACTCAATATCAACAAGTAAGAACGGACGGAAACAAGGGGGAAGGATTTAAATTGGAAACTATAATAAGATTCTCAAGGGTTATCCCGGGAATCTCTCAAGAGTTTGTGATTGAGTATTCACTCTCATCCTAGTATCCTATGTCATATATCCTATCACCGGCACGCAGTAGTACAACTAAGATGTCGAACTACCACGATATCGCATAACTTGCGAAGTCTGACCTGCGTAGGCCACCACTAAAAATGTGTCATAACCTACACCCGAAATAGGGGCACGAGTGCGTGGGTACATCCAGCCTACGCCGCAGCATCGACGGTAGAACGCTGTCTAGGTCAATATACTATCTAAATAATCTCTCACGAATATCCAACTCCATAAGGAGACACAGATATCATAATATAATATGGAATACATAATCACGAAAAATAAAACACGATGAGATATCAAAGAAAATAAATGAAATACAAGACAAGTCTAACAACAATAAAATAATCTAACCTGCAATCTATAACATCCAGTCTCCAAGTATGCTGGAAATAAGTCCTCTATGTCACAGTCTGAAAAAAATATCTAGTCAGGATTGGAGCAAAGTACATCTCTAACAGCAGTTCTACATCAATGATATAAACTATATAGCAGTAAATAGATGGAAATATACAAGATGCATATATATGTACAAGAGATACACAATAAAGAAAATACTGAAAATACTGTAAATAAATGCGGGAAGGAACAATATGTCAATGAACAAGAATACTATGACTAAGTGTGTGAGTACTAGCTTTAAAATGTGATCGGCTTGGGAACTTGTACACGAGTACGGGCCTGGCTAATCATACGTGCGGTATATGACCAACACTAACATATGAACGAGACTTGTACATGAAGGGTATGATCACATATTTATACTAAAATACTCTCCACCCACGACTGGTATAGTAGATCCAACCATGGTATGCTATGGCACGGGATTCCCCAAGAAGATAGCGACTCTTTCCGAGAATCTGTGTCTGTACATGTACAAGATAAACTATAAAACAAGACTTGTACAAGATACACCATGAACAAGGAATAATATCTCATGACGAGATCCGGATATACCAATCAGTGTGACCATCATGTCGAAAAATATGGATATTTATACTAGATACAATGAACATAGAGGATATTATAAATAAGAAACTATTAGAGAATGTACTCGCCTAGGGGTCCTGCTGTTAGCAATAACAATGTCCGATATACGAGGTCTTGTCTGAATAATCCAACTGTCATATAGACATCATTAAATAATACAATATTGCATCAGACATTATACTAACTCATAATCATAAATACACTGAACTCATGGCTATGCTAGGTATGACACTGGTCAACTAGGGTCAAGTGCGTATCGAATTGCGCGGGTGTCACGTCTGTAATTGTTGTACAAGACAGACAGTCAATTATACGGGTCTTGCCAGTACGTTGGTGTACATATGGCAGTCTTCTAACATGTTACATGGTCACAGGTTAATGTAAATATGGAGTATCCGTAATTACACTAGGGTCGCCTAGTACATATTTATATTATATTATTATTAACTAGCATTAATACTTACAATATATATATACCAAATTAAATACATATACAATACATATACATATGTATATATATATTAATTGAGTTCATACTATATATATATATACATATATATACCAATTATATACCAAATATACGATACACGTATATTAACCCATACTGAAAACTAATACATACACTAAGTGCCTACACCCATGTATCAACATACAATATATGCATACATACATACATACTATCCATCAAAATGCTTATACGCGTACGTATGCGTACACAATAATTACAAAAGAAAGGCTCCTTACCTTGGCTTCGGCGTGCACATGCACGAGAGCGGCGATGACGATGATGGCGACGACGATGACGTAGGTGATGACAACGACGATGGTGGTGAAGGTGATCGCGATGGTGAAGGCAATGATTACGGTAGAGATAATGATAAAGATGATAGTTAAGGTGATGGCGATGGTGATGATGATGATGTGATGAGGATGAAGGTGAAGATCATGGCGAAGATGTCCGGCGAGGTGTATAGAGTGTTCAGGTGAAGGAAAAGGAAAGGCTGAGGTGGATAGGAGGTGAAAGAGATGGTCATGCTCAGGGTGTCGAGTAGCTGACAGCAGGCGGTCTCCTTGCTGTTACGGTTGACGGGGTAGAAGACGATGATGGAGGATGCAGCGGGTTCTGGCGGGGTCTCCGGTCGGTTTCTGGCGTGTTGGATCGAGTGCAGTCATGGTCGTGATCCGGTCGGTGAAGAAAAGATGGGGGTGTAGACGAGCGGGTCCGGTTGTTTGCTGTGGAGTCGACTAGCAGACAACGGCTCGTGCAGCGGGCTCCGGCGTCTGGCGGAGAAGGCCGACGAGATCAGTGTTCCGGTCGAGTGAGTTCGAGGAGAGGCGGGGAAGTATCGACAGGTGGTCGAGGTATCTCCGGCGGGAAGGATCGGCCGAGGAGAAGGAGATGGGTGCAGCTTTCAGTAGCTCGGGGCGGGGTGGCTACTCCAGTCTCCGGTGGAGGATAAGGCGGGTGAGGGAGATGGGAGATAAGATGGAGGAGGTGAATGAACAGGAGGAAGAAAGGGGGTGTCGGCTGGAAAGAATTTGTCTTAGATTGAAGAAAGGAAAAAGTAAAGAAATAGGAATTGGAATATATATACATGTGTAGGTCTTGGTTTGACCTAGAAATTGACTTGGTCAAATCCCCTTGGGTTTGGGCCTTGTCATGGAGATATTTCAAGGGCCATGATTAAAATGGGTTCAAAATAAAAAGCTATGATGCATTGGTTCAAGGTTTGAAGGACCATGGTTTTAAGGAGGTTGATATTTTATTACACACTTCCAAAAATCATGGAAAAGTATACATGAAGGGGAAATAGGTTTCTACAGGTGTCGTGTCCAATGGTGTGGACATCTTAATACAATTTTGCATAAAAGTGTCCAACAATTAGAAAATTGCACAAAATTAGGTTTATGGTTTAATTAATTAAAAATAAATGTAATTAGTGTTCTAAAATTAGGTTTTGGAGAAAGGTGGAGATTTCTTCTTGCATGAAGAAAGTACATGAAGTAGGAGAGAGAGTGGTGTTGGGATTAGGGCCGGTGGAGTGTTGAGGGTGTGGGGAGAAAAGGTTACTTTATAGGGAGATGTGTTGAGAAATGAAGGGTTGGGATCCATCCATTTAAAATGGATGGATGAGATTTAACATGAATAGGTGAGGGGTTTCTTCATGAGGGAAATGGGTTTGGGACCCCATTTTGGGACCCAATAAATAACCATTGACCAATGAGGTGTTGCCAATAATTTGTTAATTGCAAATAAGCCCCCGTAAATTCGAGAATTTGCATGGACACATGAAATGACGCAAAAATTGCGGAGAAAAATATATTTAAAATTGTCATGGTGAGGGGGGTGTTGCGCGTTAGGCGCGGGTCTAAATTGAAGGGCATTGGATTAAATTAATATTAAAATAGAATTTACAAAGTTGGTAAATCCCGATTTAAATAAAGATAACGCGTCCCTCGAATTTAATTTAATTGGGGCCCGCGGGGTCAAAATCCGGAAACGGCGCAAAGGCCAAAAATGGTGGGGGCTTAGAGTCGGTCTTGGACCCTTTAGTTGGTCCAGCTCAACGGGTTAAGTTGGTACCCCAAAATCGAGGGTAACGACACAGGTGTCCGACACAGAATAAAATACGGGTTACGATTTTCGGAATGTTGTGCAATTAATTTAGAGCACACGAAAGTTGATTTTAACAGTCAGAAAAGTCCAGTGCCTAATTTGACGAGTTGAGTCGAGTGTACAATATTTGTACGGAATTTATGGGCTGATAATGGGCTCTGAATAATTAGACAAAGATAGGGTGTGCCAATGGTTTAAATTAAATGGGATTAAAATTCCAGATAAATCTCCTTTACTCTAAACCTCAATATCTTTCATCAAAATATTCCAAGACCACTCTAACTATCTACAGAATAAATCGAGGGGGTTTACACTCTAACATAACCATAGCTTTTTCTTCTCACTTTCTCTTCTTTTTCTTTTTCTTCTCCACTTTTTTATTTTTTTTAAAACAAACCAGCCACCAATATCCGTGCTGCATCTCCGGCAAGCGGCTGCACCCCATGAGCCGTTGACCACCTTCCTCGACCAACTGCAGCCTTCCCCTCGGCCGAGCAGCTGCCATCACCGGCCTTCCTCTACTCCGGTTGTACCCTACGAGCCCGCTGCCATGAGCCATGACAACCCGACCCCGGCTAACACTCCACTCGAGCCACCACCTGAACTACCACCATTCTCGTCGACTTCACCACCACACGACAGCACCTCCTCTACGAGCTCCCCACCCTCGGCATTCACTGCCAGCACCTCGGCCAACCTCCTCCACGACCGCCATCACCAGCACCACTACCACCATGACTCCACGAGCTCTACTACCCTCGGCATTCACTGCCTCCCCCTCGGCCAACTATACCTCCAGTCGACCGGCCATCCCCACATCGACCAACCACCATTGACCCTACCTCGTCACCATTGCCTGAGCCTCTCCCTGACAGCGGCCAAGACCACGACGAGCAGTCGGTCACCCTGCCTCTCCCCTCCGGTCGTCTTCATCATCTTCGTCATCATCATCATCACCATCACCATCAACCCCACACTGCCACGACCTTCCCCCCTCCGGCCAGCAACCACCACATCGTCGAGGTAAACCCCTCCCCCTCTACTTATGTATATTTTAGTATTTTGTATATTATTTATTAGTTAAGCTAGCTTTAGGGTTGTGTTGAATTGGCATATAGAATTTTAGATTAAATACATAATATAATATGCATAAATGATGGTAAATGAAATAGATTTATTTTAGTGTATTATATGTATGTGGAATTTTAGGTTTAAATAACATGTCATAATATACATTGATGGTGAAATGATAAGTTGAATATTATGGTTTAAATATGAATTGATTGAGGACATGGAATATATACACTTGATGGTTGGAAAGGCGATCTATAATGAGGTTTGGATTTTAAATGCCAAATAAGAATTTTTAGGGTTTTATACGTATTGTTATATGCAATGTTGGTCGTTGTTTAAGCGTATGTCGTGATACCTAAAGATTGGACGATTATTGAGAAGTGGATAAAAATAGTAAAATTGATCGAGGAGAAGTTTATTATGGAATCATAGTGATTGCACACATTCGAGGGTTTAATAAATATTGATACTTTATTTGAGGATGAGATATGTCAAAGTGCATGTTAATGTCTGTGAAGACCCAGAGTGAAACTGAGGATTTGATCATGGTTTGAATATTGAATATCATGATGAATATAGTAAGATTGATGTTTGGTTTGATGATATTGTACAGATAATTAATTGGATTAGATGTAACATACCCTGAGTCAACCTTGGTCAACCATCTAGCTCCGGGTCCATGTAAGTTGTAGCTGAGTTTGAACATATGTTAGATGTGTGTCACACCTTATTTCAGCCTCGTGATGGTTTATTGATTGATCTTGTATCTCGTCTCTAGGTACTATGGGATCCGCGGACTTGGATGTTGTACCGGAGACCATCTTCAGCAGCCGGAGCCAGGATAGTGTACCTTACTACCCTGTATTTCAGTTACTAGATATTTATTGTTTTATTATATACATTGTGCGCGTGTTTGATTAGAATTATTACTTCGTATCCGGGTCACAACCGGGTGCAGACATTCGTTGGTAACATTTGGTAACGAATGATAGATGTTCGTAATATCTCGATGTATGTACCTATGT